>PVKS010027112.1:0-27876 GCA_004027875.1 Aplodontia rufa | reverse complement strand
AAGTCCTGACAATTTTTACCCATTTTAAAACAATATAGAAAGACACTTAAAAGATATAATGGAGAAAGTTTCAGAAATGTTTTGAACTATGCTTCAGTGTGAATGTGAGTAACATTGACATGGGATTTGGGGTCAATATTGTGTTAATATTATCATCCTCAAATATTCAATATTATGATAATATTGCCAACCTCCTAATTCTTATAATTAGAGATAATCTATGTAATTAACAATCAGATAATCAAAACAGGCTGGCGTAAAGGAAAAAACCCTAAGAGTCAAGAGGTTTTCTACGGAAATGAAGAGAATCATGGGCTATGATTCCTCTGACAAGGGTCTCATATCCAAAATCTACAAAATCCTCAAATATCTCAAATACAAAAACACTAACAGCCCAATTAATAAATGGGCAAAGAGCTAAATAGAAACTTCTCATCAGAGGACATAGATCAAGCCAATGAATATATGAGAAAGTGCTCTAAATCTCTAGTAATCAGAGAAATGCAGATGAAAACCATATTAAGACATCACCTTACACCAGTCAGAATGCCAAAAATGAAGAAAACAAACAATAATAGACGCTGGAGGGGCTGTGGAGATATAGGCACACTAACACACTGTTGATGGAGCTGCAGACTGGTACAGCCCCTCTGGAAAGCTCCATATATACCATGGAGCTCTACTCAGCAATTAGAAACAATGATATTGCAGCCTTTGAAGGTAAATGGATGGCTATGGAAGAAATTATGCTTAGTAAAGTCAGCTTAACCCAGAGAACCAAGGGTCAAATGTCTCCACTCATCTGCGGAGGTTGGAACTAGACCTGGCCATTGAGAAAGTGGTCTATTATCATGTGTTAAATCCAGATAAGGTGTAATGTTATACAGCCTAATACTTTTTTAGAGATATTGTGGGTAAGGGAAGGGAGGGATATGGGTGGGAAATTCGGGGGGGCACTCCTGGGGATAAATCTAGTATCCAGAAACTATACACATTTTATATTATTTTGCTAAAAATATGTATATTTGTTCAAAAATAAAAATTAAAATAAAAAAGCAGGCTGGCATATAATAGGTTTATAGTACTTATATTTATTATCATTATCTCCATAGTTAAAATCAGAAATAACTGTGCATACACTGTTCCTATTAAACCCATTTCATAGACAAGGAACATTGGTGGAGAAGAGAGGATACAACTATTTTTATGACTATTTTAATGCCAAGAGATCATCAGACAAGGATAAGCCCCTTATCCTAAAGTGTGGTATCAATTAATGCTCTTTATCAAATATTTAGTCAGTCCCTTTGTATATGTATGATTGGAGAAGAGAGAAGAGAATAAATGACTTTTAGTCCAAGTGGTCTAAGCAGGAAAAGGTGTGTTTCATCTGGGACAAGTACTTAATTACAAATAAAGTTCATTCAAAGCTCTCTTTTCCAACTGGCATAGTGATCAGCAATGTACAGAATGGTGGCCACTTTGTTGACCTGGGTCCTTGAGTGACTACAAGGTACAGAGCCTCTCTGAAAATCTATGATTGACATGTGAGGTAAGGAGGAACCAATACTCTCTTTCAGATTTGTGAGTTCATTACCAACCTAACCTAATGTAACCTAATTAGTCTAGCCTACCCTAATTAGAGAAGACCATCCAGAAGACCATCCATTATCTGGCCAGCAGCACATCTCTCCCCTCCTCCATTCCTTCTTTTCTCCTGTTTTCTAAAATAAATAATAATTTGGCAGTAAACATTCATCTGAAAGGTGACATGACGTGGCAGTGTGCATGCTGAGGGGTACACACAGAAAGAGAGTAAGCAGAAAAAAAAGCAAAATGTTTTTATCCTTTGCAGGGAATAGAGATAAGATCCTCTCCCTGGGGCAAGGAACATGGGACAAGAAATAGGAGTAACTAAATGACAGTTCTGTACTTCCTTTGAACTGGACTGTATTTCCTTTTTTTCCCTCAGAGGTGTCATTATATTACCTTACAAGCCTTTTTACTACTTGAGCTAGCTTAAATAGGTTTCTCTTCCTTGCAGCAAAAAGAATATCGATCAAAAATGTGTCTTGGATTAGACAGAGCAAGGTACATGGTACAAAGTAACATTACAGGTAGCTTATTGCTCAGAATAAGAACAAGGAAGAGATCAAAGGGATGATTCTTTGCTTCACAGCCCAACAGTTAAGCTGAATGGTGCAGTTGCCTATGACAAACTCAGCAATCCCACAAATAAGCCTCAATGAAAATGGGATATCATAATGAATATCATTGCCTACTAGATGAAATGAGAACGAATCTCATTTTCTGAATTAAACAAATGTCTATATTATATATAGTAAAATATCTACATAAAATATGTCATCGATGAAAAATGTTTACATGCAGAGATCTTAACCCAAGGAGAATGTACACTAGGCCCAAGCACAGTTCATCTGGTATGTACAAGAGGTGGAGGGAAAACTGAACACCCGCAGGAGCATTTGATTACTTAACCAGGCCTTTTGTCTCTTCTGTCAAATCCCTTTGTTAGAAATCTCTCTTTCTGACACAATAACAAGAGAACCAGTTTTTCAAATGAATGTTCTTTTACTCCAAAGAGTAAGCTAGAACTCATATTCACTGTGTGTGTCACCAGCTCCTTTCAGGAGACAGCTGGTAATTACTACAGGGCTTCGCTCTGGAGAGGGTTTGCCCCTGAAACTTTCACTGATTTGTTTAATTAGCAGTGAAATGAGACTTACACGCCTTTCTCCCAAGGTGGTCTTCTCTAGAAATCACAGCAAAATGATCATCAGCAAGCTGAGCTCACAGTAAATAAAACCAGGTCCCTTTTTTTCTAAAGTGGAAGATCTAATCCTAAAGTTTTGATTGCTTTCCTAATTACAGACTCCAGTCATTGCCACAGTACACAGTGGTGGCAAGAGCTCTGTAACTGGTTGCCATTCCCCATCCTCTTCATGAACCTCATTTAAACTCAGTGCTAAACCATCTCAAATCTGCATGGCTACAAGTAAGTATTGAAAGCTTCGCTTAAGTGAGAGTTTTGATTCCTTTTTCATTTGGTCTCCTCTTTACCCACTATACCTCTATCTTTCTCTGATTTTGTCACCAGGAAAAATCTGCTCTGTTCTTCCAAAAAAAATGGGTTCAAAAGTCCAGCATCATCTCTTACAAACAGAATGCCTGGGAATAACAAAACAGACCATATCCTAAAGCCAAAGGGATTTTGCTTTCTATGCTCATTTCTCAAAAATAGGATGAATGGAGACAAGCAGGGCACACCCCCACCCATTTGGTTGGAGGGGTAGCAGATGCAATTCTATGAGAATTCCAAAGTTTTACTGCAAAATGAGAGATGGAGGCAACTTCTTCCAGCAGGAAAACCCACAGAAAGGCATCAGGTCATCCCAGAAGACCTCTGCTTAAGTAACACTGGTCCCCATCTGTCCGCACTCTTCCACTTGACTATGCAGAGAACCCAAGATTACCCTGAAGACATGCCTCTGTTCCAGGCACTATGCCAACTCCAATCTGGGAGAAAGAAACAGAAAAAAACCCTTCTAACTGAAGCCTATTACTTGGTTAACTCAGTAGTATCTCCTGCCCCACTTGCCTAAAGTGCTTTGCAAGTGTGAGGTTTTATTAAGCTCTATTTCAGAAAGCAGGAAAGCAAATGATGTAGAATAAAGGACTTAAGCCTGATTTAACAAGCAAGGCAATAAAAAAATATGAAGGGAGAAACCCAGAAATGCTTATTTTAAACTGGGTCTCTGTCATCTTTAAGATGCTGCCAGGGGCCCCAGCTCCAAACTCCCCACTAGCACAAGGAACAAGGTTATACAGCTACTCCTAAAAGGGATTAAAAAGGTAATGAGAAGAATCTCATCACTGAAAGGTCACCAGAAGGTCACTATCCACAGCCCAATCTTGGAGATTAAGGAAGCAGAGCAGGAGAAACCACATGAGCGGTGGGCCAGCCAGAGGAAGGTCTATTGCTTCACTCAAGAGCTACATTAGGAGCTCCCTCAGCTGGTCCAGGAAAAAAGTCAGCACATGGGGATGGATAGTGTGATCTAATTTCCATAATTACTGACTCAGGCAAGAAATGACCTGCCCACACATCTTTTTTTCTCATAAAAAGTGAGTGCAAAAGAGTAATTTTCATTCTCTCCAAATACCTCTCTAGTTCTATATATCCATGGTGTTTTATGCCTGTAAAAAATTCTATAGACAATGCAGAATGATTACAAAATTACTGGCATTAACAATTAATAATACTTTAATAATTCTTTCCTGATTTTTGGTGTGCTTCTCCTCCTCCTTCCCACGAAGTATACTAAGCATGCATGCTAGCCATGGGACGTACTCATGTGGTCACACAGAAAAACAGCTTGGTACCACCCAACATCACAGAGTACACTTATCTTCCATCCTTGCTGTATAGACAGTAGTTCCTCTGTTGAACAATGTTCCACAGAAAACTCCTTTCTCATTGTAGAACTCATAATTACCTAACCTGGTCAATTTCAGTTGAGACCAAATTTCACCTGATGGGACAAATCATAAAGATTAGGTCCATTTGACTCACTTTTTTTCAAGGTCTTTATTGCTGAAATCTCTGCTGACATTTATACATAAATAAGTATAGATTGGACAAGAGACTAATGAAGAGAACATAATTTAATTTTGTTATATCTAGGATATTTAAATCTATTTTAGCACTTTATATTCTTTAACATTTTATATTTTTGAACACCACACAACATTCTTTTGAGTTGAGTTAGTCCTAATACGATTTCCAGTTTGCAGATAAGGAAACTGAGGCACCAAACCAGAATAGATCTATCATTATTCTTCATGGTTAAGAGTCTACTATTGACAATACTGAGAGAGGTGACAGGGAAAATCAGTTAAAAAGTTGGATTAAACCTTCATGTTCTTCTTGGTTTATGCTTGATCAGGGAACCACCTTGTCATTCCCACATGGTCACAGAAGTGGCTAAACTTTTTATACTGTCACAGACTTTAAAGGAATCCTATCTTTATTCAGTGGGTCCTTTATCTTGGTCCTTCTTATTTCAAATCAGCCGTCTGCATATTTCCATGTTTTGAGTATACTCAAGAGCAAGAATACAAAAATAAATCTGACCATAAAGATTATCAGCCTGAATGCCACTGGGAGACAAAAGAAACTGCCACAAGGAACAAGGGAAATTAACATTCTTTCCTATCCACCTGGGAAGAATTGAGATCAAAATGAACTTGTTGCAAGCTCTGTTAACATGGAAGTACTAAGAGAGTAGACACTCCTCTAAAATACTCCGGAGCTACTAATTATGAGGTTGCCAAGGGCCCTTTTACCATTTATCATTTAAATTCTCTCCCACTGCCCCACTGATCCCTGTTTTGTGAGATTCTCTTTATTAAATGATTCTCTTTATTAAATTGCCTTGAATTCTTTCTGAAACAAAATAAGACATGGTTAGATGAATAATAGAAAATTAGTCAGCTTTATCCTGAGAAAGACCTGACATTGAATACCAGCTCTGACATTTATTAGGTGGGTCACTTTTGAGCATGTTACTTAGACTGTCTAAGCTACTGAACCTCTCTGAGACCCATTTTTCTCATTTGTTTAAAAATAATGGGCAACAATGTCTCCCTTTTATAATGATTAAAGACAGTGTACATAAAGTACTTGGCACATAGCAGGCATTCAGCAAGGGGTAGCTATTAATTAGAGTTTCTTATCAGCCTGAATTACTAGTAAAGCCATTCATATCAATGTAGTGTCAAAGAGAGAGAGAGAGAAAGAGGGACTTAAATTAGCTTTATCACATGCAAATTAAGCTTTCTATTCAGGCATTTAAGAAATAGTTTTAAGTTCTCCAATTATTACTTTCAGGTTTTAATAGGCACCCAGGGGCTGCCGATAGATCAAATGCAATGTTAACACTCTTTACCTCTCTATGCAAAGCAAAATGTGCAGAAATAAAGAAATTATTTCACCAATGCCTCTGGAAAGAAATAATGAAGTTCAAAATTTCCTCCACCTAATTATCAGAACCTCTTAAGTGATTTACTGTAATATTCAATCTTTAAATCCAGTTACCATAAAGTATTTTCTGATAAACTGGAAATTCCTCTATTGGAATGTGTGCTCCTAGATTCAGCCAATTGATGTCATGTGACAGTATATATGCTGTTTAAAAAATCTGAGTTATGAAATCTCAAACACTATATGAAAAGTTTAAACTAGGTTTAACGGTTGAAGGTAAACTGCATAACCACACCAGTCCTTTTGTTCACTAGAGATGGTCAGTGACAGGTTGGAAAAACTATTAAAGTGAAAAAGGGAAACAAATACTTGGCACATGGTAGCCATATTGTCTTTTCAAATAGATTTCTGAGGGGTCAGTGGTGATCACTCCCTTTTCATTGGAGATTTTATTAATTTGCTTCATTTCTCTCCTTCTGCCTTCCCGTCCACCCCTCCGTCCGTCTGCCTTCCCGTCTGTACTCCGTCCCTCCAGCCCTCTATCCGTCAGTCCGTCCGTCATCCCTCCATCCGACCCGGCTGTCCGCCCATCTTCCCGTCCGTCCCTCCTTCCGTGGGTCTTCTCGTCCATCCCTCCGTCTTCCCGTCCATCCCTCCTTCCATTCCTCCATCCGACCGTCCTCCCCTCCATCCATCTTCCCCTCCATCCCTACTTCCGTAAGTCTTTCCCAGCATCCCTCAGTCTTCCCCTCCATCCCTCTGACCTTCCGTCTTCCCGTCCATTCCTCCATCCATCTTCCCGTCAGTCCCTCTGTCCATCTTCCCATCTGTCCCTCCGCCCCTCTGTCCATCCCGGCGGTCCTTCAGTCTTCCCAGCCATCCCTCCATCTGTCCGTCTTCCCATCCATCCCTCCCTCTTCCCATTCATACTTCGGTTCATCCCTCTGTCTGTCCGACTTCCTCTCCGTCCCTCCGACTTCTCATCTGCCCGTCTTCCCATCCGTTCATCCGACCATCTCTCCATCTGTCTTCCCGTCCCTCTTCCCATCCGTCCGTCTTCCTGTCCTTCCCTCCTTCCTTCTTCCTGTCCATCCCTCTGTCCATCCCTTTGTCCATCCATCTTCCCATCTGTCCCTCCTTCTGTCCGTCCATCTTCCGGTCTGTCCCTCCGCCCCTCCTTCCATCCAAAATCCCTCCATCCGTCCCGTCCATCCATCCATCTTCCTGGCCGACCGGCAGTCTCGCCTTCCTGCCATTGGCTGTCCGTCTTCCCAGCCATCCCTCCAACTTCCTGTCCATCAGTCCGTCTGTCATCCCATCCGTCACTCCATCCCTCCATCCGTCCGTCATCCCTTTTTCCCTCCCTCCGGCTTCCTGGCCGTATTTCCAGCAGTCCATCTTCCCGGCCATCTCGCCGTCTTGCCGTGTGCCATCCGTCCCTCCATCCATACCTCTTTCTTCCCGCCTGTCCCTCCATCCATCTTCCCGTTCATCCGTAGTCACTCTGTCCGTGGGTCCTCCTTCCATCATCCCGTCCATCTCTCCATCTCCCTGTCCGTCCCTCCGTCTTCCCATCATCCCTCTGTCAGTCACTCCATCATCCCGTCCATCCCTCCATCCATCCATGCTCCCCTCCATCTGTCCCTCCATCCTTTCATCTTTCCCTCCATCCCTCGGTCCGTCCCTTCATCCGTCTGTCCCTTCGTCCCTCTTCCCGACCGTCCCTCCTTCTTCCTCTCCATCCCTCCGTCCATCCCTCTGTCCGTCTTCCCATCCGTCCCTCCATCCCTTCGTCTTCCTGGCCGCCCCTCCATCCATCCATCTTCCCATCCCTCCATCTTCCTGTCCCTACCTCCGTCTTCCAGTCTGTCCCTCCATAGTTGTCCATCTTCCCATTCTTCCCGTCCATCCCTCCCTCTGTCCCTCCATCTTCCTCTCCGTCCCTCCGCCAGTCCCTCCATCTGTTCCTCTTCCCATCCATCCCTCCGGCCCTCGTCTGTCCATCGTCCCTCTATCCCTCCCACCCTTCATCTATCCTGTCCGTCCTTCTGTCTTCACGGCCGTCCCTCCATCCCTCAGTCCGTCCCATCCATCTGTCTTGCTGTCTATCTTCCCGGCCGTCCCTCCGTCCCTCCATCCCTCCATCCGGCCACCTTCACGACCATCCCTCCGTCCGTCAGGGTCCATTCTTCCATCTTCCCAGCCATCCCTCCGTGGGTCCTGTCCATCCGTCGGTCTTCCCGGCAGTCCCTCAGTTGGCCATCTGTCTTCCTGGCAATCCGTCTTCCCAGCCATCCCTCCAACCCTCCATCTCCCCGTCCCTCCGCCCTTCCCTCCATCCATCTTCCCGTCCATCCCTCCATCTTCCCATCCGTCCGTCCATCTTCCCTTCTGTCCCTCCATCCGCCTCTCCATCTTCCCATCCGCCCCTCCGTCTTCCACTCCATCCCTCCGCCGGTCCCTCAGTCCGTCCCTGCATATCCATCCCTCCGTCTTCCCGTCTGCCCCACCGTCCATCTTCCCATCTGTCCCTCCTTCCCTCCCTCCCTGCCTCCGTCTTCCCAGCCATCCCTCTGTCCCTCTTTCTCTCTGTCCCTCCATCCCTCCATCTTCCAGTCAGTCTGTCTTCCCGTCCCTTCGTCTTCCCGTTTGTCCCTACGTCCGTTGTCCATCTTCACGTCCATCCCTCCATCATCGTCCATCTTCCCGTTCTTCCCATCCATCCCTCCATCCATCAGTCTTTCCGTCCATCCCTCCGACCTCCTTCCATTCCATCACTCCGTCACTCCGTCCCTCCGTCTTCCCGTCCGTCCCTCCGTCCTCCCTCCGTCCCTCCATCTTCCCTTCCATCTGTCCGTCTTCCCATCCGTCTCTCCGTCCATCTTCCCATCTGTCCCTCCTTCTGTCTTCCTGTTCATCCCTGCGTCATCCCTCCGTCCCTCCTCCATCTTCCCGTCTGTCTGTCCATCTTCCCGTCTGTCCTCCCTCCGTCCCTCCTCTGTCCCTCTGTCCGTCCATCTTCCTGGCCATCCCTCCATCCCTGTTTCCCACCGTCCATCCCTCTGCCCCGCCCATCTTCCCTTCCATCTGTCTTCCCATCCCTCCGTCTTCCCGTCCGTCACTCCGTCCATCCATCTTCCCTCTGTCCTTCCTTCGTCCCTCCATCTTCCCGTCAGTCTTCCCATCCCTCCCTCCGTCCGTCCAACTTCCCGGCCATCTCTCCATCTGTCCTGTCCCTCCGTCCTGCCATCCATCTTCCCGGCTGTCCCTCCAACCCTCCATCTGTCTTCCTGTCCTTATTCACGGCCATCTCTCCGTCGGTCGTCCGTTTTCATGGCCATCCCTCTTCCCAGCTGTCTGCCTTCCTGTCTATCCCTCCTTCCATCACTCTGTCCATCCCTCCATCCATCCGTCTTCTCCTCCGTCCCTCCGTCCATCCCTCTGTCCGTCCGTCTTCTCTTTGGTCCCTCTGTTGTTCTGTCCCTCCATCCCTCCATCGTCCCTCGGTCCGTCCTTCCGCCCGTCCCTCCATCTGTCCATCTTCCCGTTGTCCCTCCGTCCGTCTCTTCCCATCCATCACTCCGTCTTTGACTCTGTCCCTCTGTCCGTCCCTCTGTCAGTCCGTATTCTCATTATTCCCTCCGTCCCTCAGTCCCCCAGTCCCTCCGTCTTCCTGTCTGTCCCTCTTCCCATCCGTCTTGCCATCCCTCGGTAGGTGGTCCATTTCCAGGCAGTCCCACAGTCCCTCTGTCGGCCGTCTGTCCCTCCACCTGTCCGTCTTCCTGTCCATCCCTCCGTCCATCCTTCTGTCCGTCCCTGCATCCATCCATCTACCCGTTATCTCTCTGTGCTCACTCCGTCCTTCCATCTTCCCCTCCGTCCCTCCGTCCCTCCGTCCGTTCGTCTTCCCCTCTGTCCGTCCCTCCATCCGCCTTCCCGTCCATCCCTCCGTCCCTCTTCTCAACTTGATGTTCCTAAATATTCTTTAGGATAATTAAATGTCTTATATGCACCTGAAGAAATTAACACATTACCAACGTTTTTCTCTTTCTGGTACTTGACCCAGATTAGGTACCACAAGCATCAGATAAACATCTAAAACTAAGACTTTAATGTTTCTTTACTCACATTTGAATGTGGGAATCACTGTACACCTTTGGACTGTAATGATTGAAGACAATTATACTGTTTCTCTGAATGGTGTCATTTTGTTAATCTTGGCTGATCATGCAATTCCTATGGGAACTCATTTTTAAATCATAACAAAATATTCTAGTCAATCAGTGTAGGCACGGCCTTCCTTAACAAGACTTCCACAGTGCAAGAATTAAAGCCAAGAATAAATGGTGTGCCATTAATCTGAAAAGCTTCTGCACAACTGAAGAATTAGTCAAGAGTGTCAAGAGAGAACCTACAGAATGGGAGAAAATCTGCCTGGTACACCTCGGATGGAGGGCTAATATCCAGAATACACAAAGAACTAAAAAAAATTGAACACCAAAAAGCATAAGTAATCCAATAAATAAATAGGCTAGGGAACTAAATAGAAACTTCTCAATGGAGGAAGTCCAAAAAGCCCATAAATTCATGAGAAAGTGTTCTGTGTAACTAGCAATCAGAAATAAAAATCAAAAGTTCAGTGAGATTCCATCTCCTGTCAAGAGTGGCAAAAATGAAGAACATGAACAATAACAGATACCATACCGGAGGGTTTGTGAAAAGAGAGGAATGCTCTCACACTGCTAGTGGGACTGCAAGCTTTTACAGCCACTCTGGAAAGCAGTGTGGAGACTCCTTAAACCAGGGCTTTAACCACCTTATGACCCAGCTATCCCACTCCTGGGTATTTTCCTAAAAGAGCTAGAATCAGCATACTACAGGGATGCAGATGTCCCTAAGTGGACAAGTGGATTAAAAAACTGGTGTATATATGCAATGGAGTTCTACTCTATTGGAATGATATATCATGGCATTTGTATACAAATGAATGGAGATGGAGAAAATTATGCTGAGTGAAATATTCCAAAGTCAGAGACTTTAGGGATGAATGTTTTCACTCATATGTGGAAGCTAGAGTAAAATCTAAAATAGATTGAAAGTTAGCTAAGTTTAAATAAACGAAACATAAGTGAATTTTCACATAAGCGTGGCAAACCATAACTGTGAAGGTCAGGGGAGAAGGGAGAGGGACAATGGGGGAAGGATGGATTGAAGGGATTATCAGTGTAACTAGAAACCCTCAACTCAACTCCCATGAGAAGCCAACAGGTGGGCAAAGAAGATCAGAAAATTCAAAAATTAATATGTATGTATATGCTTATTACAGTCTGCAACATTTGGGTAAAGCAGAGGAGACATGGGAGTGGGGGATTGGTAGAAGGGGGAAGATCCTGGACTAGCATTGACTTACTTTGTCAATATCCATCTATAAATGAATATATAACAATGATTCCTTCCAATATGTAAGACTGTATTGAATAAATAAAAATAAATCATAGTCAGTAATATATAGATTCCCTAACATGCTGAAGTGTGAAATACTGGATTAACAAAGCACAAGTTTGTTTGTTTTTTTAAATTGTCAGTAATGAGGTTTGGTCTGAGAAGTGAGATATTTTAAATTAGTTTTATTACTGACTTTTGGAATCTAAAGAGTTTATTTTAGTTATTTACTAAACCATGAATAGACTGTCATATTATGCTATGACAGATTTTGTAGGGAGGGAATAAATAGAGCACTGTTAGAAAAACCAGACTTTAGATGAATAGCTACATGGTGGTACTAATAACATTTTGCTTTGAGAATGCTCTCTTACTCCATTGCAGAACTTCTTATGTCCTTAAAATAATTAAGTGTGTGTGTGTGTGTGTGTGCGCGCATGTGTGTCTGTGTGTATGCTGGGGGGAATGAATGGCAAGAAAGTTATTTTTGAGAAGTGGGTCATATTGTTACAAAATACTTGTTGGGTTTTGCCTTTCACCAAATAATTATTATTCCGCAGCTATTTGTGTTGATGATGGTTTTTATCAACTATTCTTGCTAGTTAGGAACCAAGTAATAAAGAAGGGTAAGATATATCTGTTTTGTACTCTTCAGTGAATGTATTTTATATGATTTCATATAAATGGTAAGGTTTCCCAAATATAGTAAGACTTTGATTTAGTATTTCTTGTAAGGAGTTTATCTAGAATGTGCTAATTTTGTGCTCATTAAACAATTGAGCTATAATTCAATAACCCATTTGGTCATGATAATTTGAGGGACTGCACTGAAAATCCTCTGTATTGCTAACTGGTTAAGGAGAACTACGATTAAATTAAAGAAATGATGACGAGTGTGTCTTTATAGAGTTTATTGCACTAACTTTACTTACCATTTAGGGTCTCTTCTTATGGTATGTGTAATTTTCTTATTCCAATAAGAAAAGATCCTTTTCGATCTTTTTTGTACTGATTTTGAAAGAAACATTGCATTTGCATATGTGGTAGGCCCAACAGTACAATTATCAATTGTTTTATGCAATTGCTTTTTATATTAAGAAAGAAGAAATGTGAAATTATGCTATCATTTATAATTACCTACAGAATTACCTTTCTTTCCACTTTTATGTTTATATCTGTGGACTTAAATTACTAATAAATGTTGCTTTTAGTCCAAAGACTTTGCTTTAGTATTTCTTGACAGGTGGGTCTACTAACAACAAATTGTCTCAGTTTTTGGTTATCTAGGAATATGTTTATTTTTCCCACATTGAAAATCAAGTTATAATTCAGAATCCATAAAGTTCTCCCCTTTCACATATACATCTAAGTAGTTAATACATCCTTGAAGTTGTGTAACACCACTACTATCTAATTTTAGAATTTTTTATCACTTTGAAAAGAATTTTGTAACTATTATCAGTCATTCACTATCCCCCAACCTTTTGGTCTCAGGCAACCACTTTGTTTCTATGTATTTGCCTATAATGGACATTCCATGTAAATGCAATCATATAAGCTGTGGATGTGAGTGTCTGACTTCTTTGATAGCATAATTTTTTCAATTCATCCATGTTGTATCATGTATCAGTACTTTCCAATTTTATGACTGAATAATATTTCATTTATAGATACGTTGTATTTTATTTTTCAATTCACCAGTTGATAGACATTTGAATTTTCCCCATTTTTGTGTATTTTGATTAACTCATAAATATGAGTGTAGAATTTTTTGCATGGAAATATTTTCAATTCTCTTGAAAAAAGAAATATATTTGAAGTACAATTGCTGAGTCATAAACACAATATTAAGTATTTTGAGAAAGTAGTTTCCAAGAAAAGTTGCACTGTTCTATATCCCCACCAACAATGTAGTGTTTCTAGTTTCTTAATTTCTTAATGTTCTTGTGAAAACTTTTTCTTTGTCTCTCTCTCACTCTCTCTCTCTCTCTTTTGTGCCATCTTACTGCGTATGAAATGATATATGTCTCATTGTTTTTGACTATTTTCATCTTACCACCTTCTGACTCCTATAGTTTCTGATGGGAATTTAGTCATTAACCTAATGTTTCCTTATCCATGATGAAACTTTTTTCCCTTGCTGATTTTAAGATTTTTCTTTGTATTCCAACACATTGACTATGATATGAGGATAATTACTTTTGAATTTCTTGGATGAGTGGATTAATGTTTCTCATCCAACTTAGAATGTTTTTATCTGCTATCTAGCCACTAACTTCAAATGTTTTCTCTTCCTTTTTGTCTTTTTGGTACTTCTATTTTATATATGTTGGTGTGTTAATGGTGTCTCACCTTTCTCTGAAGCTGTTAATTTTTATTATTTTCCAAGTGTGCTGAGTGCATAGCCTCTGTTGATTATTGTTGTTGTTTGTTTTATATTTTGTTTTTCCCCTTCAGGTTTGTTGATTATTTTTTGGCAGCTCAAATTACTATTGCCTTTCTGGTCAATTTTTCATGTCTGATAATCATAATTTTCAGTACCAGAATTTTTTTATTTCAATTTTTGTTGATATTCCCTATTGATGCTGACATTGAACATTCTTTTGACTCTTTTATGATTTAACATGTCATCTGAATATGCTTATAATATGCCTTGAAGTATTTGTATGATAAATCTAACAACTGAGCCACCTCAAATCATTTCCGTTGCCTACTTCCATTGTCTACTGCCTTTCCATCCCACCCCCTTGTGTATCACACTCTATTTCTTTGATTTCATATTTTTATAACTAGATATTGAAATCAACATATTTTAGTCACTCTAGATACTTATTCCTTTTGGGGCTTACTTGTCAGAGCCTGCTGATAATCTTAAATTCCCGGTGAATGCTCGGCAGCAGAGATGCTTAAAGAAAACACACACACACACACACACACACACACACACACACAAAGAAGCTTCTTTTTCCCTCTTTCTTTCTTTTTTATTTTTGGTCATGTCCTCCTCATATTTTCCCAGAGTGTTTTCCTAACATGAAGAAGCAAAAACAAGTCCCCAAAGTACACCATGGTTCTCAGGTATGCATAAACATTTCTAAATTCCCAGTGAGCTTTTAGCTTGAAATCTATTTCTCATGTAATGTGAATTGTATGCAGTCTGTCTTTTCAAGTGGGCATCGCCTTGGACATGCACAGTCTTCCTGGTCAACAGAAATGACTGTTAGTTTAGCAAGGGACTCTTTATCTCTCCTTACCCTTGATGCATTAAACTTTTTTGGGGGGTGACAGGGGTTAAACCAAAGAGCTCTCAACCACTGAGTCACATCCCTGCCCCCTGTTCTTAACTTTTTGATTGAGACAGGCTCTTGCCAAATTGTTTAGGGCCTTGCTAAGTTGTTGAGGCTGGTTTTAAACTTGTGATCCTCCTGCCTCCACCTACCAAAGCCCTGGGATTATATGCATGTGCCACTGCATTTCACTGCCTTAAATTTCTTGTTTAAAACAGTTAAAACTGCTAGTTGGTTGCTTGAAGCTGAATCAACTGCTAACTGATAGCTGTTTTATTTATTTATTTTTTGACAATACACTAGAATGTTTCTTATTTCATGGTCTGATGAAATGCAAGTTAATCTCCTTGACAGAATTTTGCCAGTCTTTGAGAGTTGTTCTGGACAGAACTTCTATCCCTTGGATTAGGAATGATGGGGCAATCCAGATCTTCACTAGCTTTGCCACCTGGATATTCCTTGTAGAGATGGGATTGTGCATGTATTTGGGTAGGGGGTTAGAACTAGTAGCCATGGGTTTGGGGATTTAGCTCAGTGGCAGAGTGCTTGCCTAGAATGTGCAAGGTCCTGAGTTTGATCCTCAGCCCTGGAGGAAAAAAAACTAGCAGCCAACACTCAGTATGGACATTCTGTGACTCAGTGCTATAAAGGGAGGGAATAGCTCTTATTTGCCAGCTGCCATGTGGTCTCTGCCTTAGGAATCTGGTGAAAATGGAAACTTGGCTGCCTATCCCATTGGAGCAGCCTAGTGTGGTATAGAAAGAGTGTTCTCTTCATCATCTGTCCACCACATATCTGCCTAGATTGAGGAGTTGATGTGAAAGAACAGGTGACTCCCAGCTGCCATCACCTTCTTGATATAGGCCCTCCACTCCACAGCACTGTGGAAAATGGAATCTGCTGATATCCACTGGCTGCTGAAGCCTTCTAGAATACTGCTCTATTATAGGTATCTGGGGGAGATAGGAGCTGCCACTTAGCTGCCAAACCTGTGGGACCCCGCTGAAATATTTTTTCCTGCAAGGAGGAGCTGTTGATGAATAGGTACAATCCCTAGCTTGAATGCCAGAGCTCCCTATTGTTATTAATGATTTTTCATAGATTTTGTTGAATAAATGCCATTAATTTGATGTAAGCACCTTGATAAGCCTCCAGTGACTTAAAATGATTAGTTTTGCTACTTTTGACCAGCTTAATTGAACTACCGAAAGGATGTATTTCACTGGGTTACGACATCATCCCTGCCAGCCCAAAATTAAATCCTATAATTATAAAAATGCACTGCCTTTTCCTTTAAAGCACTTTCAAATTTGTTGAGGAATTTTTCTACTAATTATCTTATTTTACCTCCCCTAAGTCATGGAGAGCTGGGTTGAGATGTTATTTTCTTTCCTATTTTACAAGGGTGAAAGCACTGGGGTACATAACTTGCCATAGTTGGTAACTGGCTAAAGGAAACTCAAATCAGATTTTCTCCAAACCAATTTATTAATGTGCTGAGGTCACAATACTCCCACCAAGATCTTGACTAGTTATATTTTAGTTTGTTCCAAGAAGTAGAAACTATCTTCTGGGTTACTCGACTGGCACTTCAGATCCTTAGAAAATGAATTCCGTTTTTCATGTCCTTATTCAGTTAATACTTTATTTTGTGAGACATGGAAAAAAATTCCCTCTTCATGACATTTTCTTTTTTTGGCTCAGGAAGATGGCCTTCCTGATTGTCTTGGAAATGTCTTGGCTAATGGAGCTCAGTTCCAGCTGAGGCTGGATCTGTGCCTGTAGCCACAATATTTCAAGTATAGGTGGTTTCTGAGTTATAATGCTTCAATTTATGACTCTGACTTTTCAGTGGTGCAGAAAAGCTTATGCATTTAGTAGAAACCGAATGTTTAATTTTGCTCTTTTCCCAGCCTAGCCATATGTGGTTTGCTACTCCCCTGCTATGTTGGGTGGCAGTTTCAAGCTGCTGTTCCCAGCCAGCTATGTGATTATTATGAAAAGAACAAGCTCTACAGTGTAACATGTGGCTAAGCTTTCATATTGGGTGCATTAAGTGTATCCAGTAGATTTTTACCTTATGATGGGTTTATTGGGAGTTGACTATCTCCAGTATTCAAAGACCCAAGAGTGTTTTCAATATGCTTTTGTACCCTGAATTGAAATGGAAAAAAGCACACCTATATCCTATCACTGTAAAAAGTATTGCCCATTTTGTGCACTGTTTTGTTCTTGTCTATATGCAAATGGTTTGTATTGTTAAAGTCTTAATTTTCAATAAGTTTGTGCCACAAGCATTTTTTTGAAATGACAGAGGGACAGTGAGTGAGAGAAAGAATGAATCAATTTTTAAATTCAGTTTTCATGTGGGCTTTGTTGCTCCAACACTTCATTTTGTATGTGGTGCTGGGGTTTGAACCTGTGTACTCGTGCATGCTAGGCAAGCACCATAACCACCAACTACTGCTCCTGCCCCACAAGTATTTCTTTTAACTTCGTACACTTTTGAAACTACAAAAAGGTTAAAGCAACTTAGTCTTCACTTTTGAAATAAAGGAAATAATTTATTTTTCAAAGTCTTAAGAAATTCTGTAGTTGGTAGAATTTTAGAGTTAGAAATAACAGATCACAAATCCACTTACCTGATTTTTACAGAAGAGGAAGTAGAGGCTCAGAGAAGTTATATGACTGGTACCAAAGGGGAAAAATAATCAATGGCAGAATTAAGAGGGCATCAATTTTTCTGACTCTTGGGTATTTCCTTCTATTTTAGACAATATATTTTCATTAACAAACATCAAGAAAAAACTAACCAAGTTTTTAGTTAAATCAGTCCTGGTAACACATTTTTTTGGCATACAGCTCAAATGGTGAGTTTGGGCTTTATACATTTGCTCCTTGAAAACCTAATATGAAGATGATTTCTACTTTCTGGAAATTTTAGGTTGTCTGGAATACAAATAAAAATGCTGCCAGGTTTGCTCAAAGCATATGTGAAGCATATCAAGGCAGACTTCTGATTGGCTCCAGCCTTCTGTGTCTCTGTGGGCCTCATTAATTTGATGTGTTTAATTTCTATGACAATGCAATGCTGGACTAGTTAATTATTTGCATCTGCATTGCTCAGCATGCCACATGCCCCCTATCCTTTTGGATGCGGAAATGAATGGGAAAATCCTTGCTGAAGGGAGATAGCCTCAGATTTATTTTTCTCTAGCACCCAGGAAAAGGATCTAGATCTTTCATCAAATAAGTGAAGGTTAAATTATTCATTTAATATATAAAAACTGTTTTGATTGCAACATTTAAGAATGCATAGGCTTTAAGAATGAACAGATCTTTGGTGTAAATAGCATTTATTTCTTTCCATTTCAATGGAGTGATATATATATATATATATATATATATATATATATATATATATATATATTTTATGAGATGTAACTGGAAAGTAACTGGAAGTCAGAATCTCAAAGTCTTCTTCAGTCCTCTAAAGAGTTTGAGAATCTCTTATGTAAGCAACAAACCTTGTGTTGGGTCTATTTTAGTAAAAGACCGCTTTGTCTGTGAAAAAGTGAAGAATATGTTGTTAATTTATTTTTTCTCTTAACATGCTTTTTAAACTTAGTTTTATTTTTTGCTATTCTTTCCTGATATTTCAGTTCCATTGTCTACCTGTGTTCTTAATTGTATTTTTAAAAAATTCTCCTTCAGTTGGTATAACGTTTATCAGCCTCAAATTAAGCAAATTCTCCCAGTAACACTATAAAAATTAAAACATTTCTCTCCATTTTATAGACAAGGAACTCATCTTGAGGCCAGGTAGCATGTGCAAAGACTTACAAGGAATAATTGGTAGAGTTGAGGCTTAAATCAAGACTAATATAAAGGCCTGAGCTTCCATCCATGGTGCAAAATGATTGATTCTAGTTTTCTCATCTTTTTCCATTATATTTTATTTGAATTTCTAAGCATGTGCCAATGTGTCCTTTCTCAAACCAGTACCAGATATTTTTCCCTAGGCCCAGTTCTTCAACCAGTTCCCATCCTTTTGTTGTTCAACATCTTGATACATTAGTCTGCACATACAGACTGCACTTCTTCACCTCTATATCCCTCCCCAACCTCAGCTCACTGCCACCTGGCTTTTGCCTTTACCATTGTAAAAACTCCTTTCAAAGGTCAATAATTACTTAATTGCTAAATCTTAAAACTTTAAACATTTTAAACTCAAGCATATGTAGACAGATTTTGAGTGTGCAGGTGGATGATTTTTACATATTTAAACACCACTCAGATCAAGTTATAAAATATCCACAGCATTCCAGAAGTCTCCTCCATGCTCCTTGATAGCCTAACACTTAACCTCACTCTTGTTTATATACTAGATTAAGTTTATCTTGATCTGAAACTTGTTAAGTAGGATCACAGTTGAGCCTCTTTTTTAATCTGATTTTGTTAACAACATGTCTAGTAGATTCATACAAGTGTTAAATCTAGAATTCATTCTTTTTAATTCCTGGGTATTATTCAATGTATGAATAATTACAAATTATTCATTCTATTAGATGGACCTATGGATTCCCCACCACCACCATTTTTTTCTATAGCAAAGCTACTGTAAACTATCTTGGATGTGACTTTTGGTGGATATGGCACCATCTTTCTTAAGTGTATGCATAGGAGTAGAATTGTTCTCATAGAGACATTTATTATGTTTTAGTAGATAGTGTCAAACAGTTTTTGAATGTGATTTTACTTATACCTACTAGCAATATTTGATGAATTTAACTGTTTCACATTTTTTCCATCACTTGGTATTATCAGTTTCTCTTGTTTTAAAATTCCATTCTTCAATTATCCATTACTAATATGGAAATGAAGTTCTTTTAAGAAAATGATTTTGAAGTATAATTCACATACCATACAATTTATCCTTTTAAAGTATGCAGTTTGGTAGCTTTTTGTGTATTTCAAGTTGTGCAATCATACCACAATCAGTTGTGGAACATCTTCATCATTCTAAAAGGTGTCAATCTCCAACTTCCCATTGTTTCTCTTCACTTAACTCCAGGCCTGGAAATCTAATGCTTTGCTTTCCTCTCTGTAGATTTTCCTGTTTTAGGTATTTTATATAAATGGAATCATACCATATGTGATCCACTATGATGTTTTCACTTAGAAAAATACTTGCAAGTTTCATGAATGTTATAGCATGTATCATATTTCATTGATAACTGTCATATCTTCATTTTATGGATATACCACATTTTATTTAGTCATACATTAGTTGATATTTGAATTGCTTATACTTTTTGAATATATGAATAAGATTGCTCTGAACCTCTGTGTTTTTGTGTGGGCATGTTTCATTTCTCATGGTAATACACCTTGCAGTAAAATTGCTAAGTTATATGACAGCTATCTTTAGATCTTTGAGGAATTGTCAGATTGGTTTCCAATGGGGCTTATTTTACATTCTCACCAGTTATGAATGAGGGTTCTAATTTCTCTATATGACTGACAATACTTTTTTATTATCTGTCTTTATTATAGCCATTTTAGTGTGTATCTAGTGATTAGAGGGAGATTTTTGGTTTGTGTTTGCATTTCCATGAGGTTTAAAGAAGTTGAGCCTCTTTTCATGTGATGGTTGGCTGTGTATGCATTTTTCTGAGAAATGTTTTCTGATATATTTTACCTATTTTGTTGAACTATTTTTATTTATAACAGTTATATAGTCTAGATACAACTCCATATATATGGTTTGGAAGCTTCTTTGTGTACTGTGAGTTTTTTCCCTTTCTGATAGTAATGTTTGAATCAAAAATTTCAATTTTGAAAAAATCCAGTTTACTTTCTTTCTAGGGGGGTTGCTTTTTGCTGTTGGTGTTATATCTAAGAAAACATTGCCTAATCCAAGTTCATGAAGATATATACCTCTGTTTCTAAAGCTATAAGAACTGTAAAGCTATATGGAAACATGATACTTGTACGTTTTGCTTTTACAATTTCATGCACTTTGAGTTGTTTTTGTATGCTATTAGAAAGATGTCCAACATCATCCTTCTGCATGTGTACTTCCTTTGTCCCAGTACAAGTTTTTTGTTTTTTGTTTTTTGTTTTAGTGATGACTCTTTTCCCATTGAATTACATAGGCACCTTTGTCAAATCAATTGGTCATAAACATGAGCGCTTATTTCTGGACTCAATATTACTCCATCAATTCATATATTTATCTTCATTTCAGTACCATTTTGCCTCAATTATTATAACTTATATTTTGAGTCAGGGTCTCGCCAAATTGCTTAGAGCCTCACTAAGTTGCTGAGGCTGAATTTTAACTTACCTTCCTGCCCTAGTCTCCAGCCCTTGGAATTACAAGCATGTGTCACCGCACCCAGCATATTTTCTAAAATCAACAAGACCTATAACAGTTTCTGTAGTATGTCTTTCTAAGTATTTGTACATTTAATTTAGCTCAAGCCCTGAGAAGAATTCCTTAAACATTGATGAAGCTCTGTAGCTTAAACCCCTGTTGAGAATATCCCTTTACTTACTTTCCATCTTAAGGACCAGTACAGCACTTTGCAATTCATTCACCTAAGAAATTCTTCAGACTGATCATCCTGGCATTTAATACTTATTTCTTTGAAATCTCAATTAACTCCCTTTCAGTACAGTTTGTGGTAGTCCCTTGTAGGAACTTGTCTGCCACCAATTTTGGGTCAACTCTGATTGAGGGTTTGGCCAGACACACAAGTATTTCTTGTAATGCAGGTTTAGGTAACAACAATATACCTATTTTTATCTCACATTATGCCAATTACTTGAACAAGAGTTTAGCTGTATACGAAATTCTTGGCTGACAGGCTTTCCTTCAGACTTTTTTATTAAGGAGTTGAGTTGTACAATCATAAATGCATATGAAATAACAGTATAGTATGCTTTTGATCCTTATCTAGTCATCCCCACATCGCCCCAGTCTCGATTATTGTATATTTCCCCAATAAGTCATAAATATCCACATATACACATATATACACACATACGCATATATGTATATATATATGGGCATTTATATATGATTGTCAGTTTTCTAGAATTAAATGATTGCAAAAGTACCCTTTGACTTCTTGGCAGGGAATAAAGAGTATGTTACATTGTTGATTGTCTCCCTATATCCTTCCCTATCTTCCTTCACTCTCCTAGCCCTTCCACCTCTCCCCTCCCCCTCTCCCACCACATGTCTATAGTTCCCCTAGATTATGTGTTGCTTCAACTTTGAGTCTAGTACAAGAGCTTGACTATCTTTCACCCAAGCCTGGATTTTGCTCTAGCCCCCACAAATGGGGGAAAAATTTGACTCTTGAGTCTCTAGGTTTGGCTAATTTTGCTCCACGTGATTTTTTTTCCGTCACTGTCATTCACATTCAGAGGCCATAATATTGTTTTTTACTCATAGCTGAGTAGAACTCCATTGTGTGTGTGTGTGTGTGTGTGTGTGTGTGTGTGTGTGTGTGTGTGTTTGTGCATACACATATACATACACACACACCACAGCTTTTGGATCCATTTGTCTAATGAAGAGCATCTGGGTTGATCCCATAATTTACCTATTGTAAATTGAGCTGCTATGAATATTGATTTGGCTGTGTCACTGTAATGTGCTGATTCTAGCTCTTCTGGGAAAATACCCAGAAAAGGGTTAGCTGAGTCATATGGTGGATGTACCCCTAATTATTTGTGGAGTCTCCACACTGCTTTCCAGAACAGCTGTATCAGCCTGCAGTTCCAGAGTGTGCTGATGTTCTCATCACCCCACAACCCCTCCAGCATCAGTTACTGTTTATATTCTTAATCTTTGCCAATCTGATTGGAGTGAGGTGAAATCTTCATGTAGTTTTGATTTGCATTTCTCTATTTACTAGTGATTTAGAATACATTCTCATGTATTCATTGGTTTTCTCAGCGTTCTCTGTTGAGAAGTTTCTGTTTAGCTCTCTGGCCTATTTATTGATTGGAATGTTTATGTTCTTGATTTGAAGTTTCTTGAGTACTATGCAAATTTTGGATATTAGTCCTCTGTCAGATGAATCACAGGCCATGATTGTCTCCCATTCTGTAGGTTGTCTCTTAATTTTGATGAATTCCCAGGCTGTGCAGAAGCTTTTTAGTCCTACTCATTGAAAATTTACTTTAATTCTTTCACTTTAGGAGTTTTGTTGAAAGTCTTTGCCCACTCCCAAATGCTGGAGTGTCGGTCCTCATTTCTAGCAGTTGTATGATAGCTGGTTTAATTCCTAGTTCTTTGATCCATTTCAATTTGATTTTTGTGCAATGTGAGACATAAATATGCAATTTGAACTCCCTGCAAATAGCTGCCTACTTTGTCCAGCACCATTTGTTGAATAGGTTGTCTGTCCTCCATGTTATATTTTAACCTCATTTGTCAAATATCAAATATTTAAAGATTTGTGGGTTTGTCTTATAGTCATCTATTCTGTTCTATTGGTCGTTGTTCTTACTTTGATAGCAGTACCTCGCTGTTTTTGTTAACTACAGCTCTACAGCATAGTTTTAGATCAGGCATTGTGCAAGCACCTGTTTAATCTTTTTTGCTTAGTAATGTTTTGGCTATTTTGGGTTTCTTGTTGTTCCAAATGAATTTGAGAATTGCTTATTCTGTAAAGAATGGCATTGGTATTCTGATTGGGATTGTACTGAATCTGTATAGTGCTTTGGGAGAATGGCCATTTTAATTATATTATTTCTGCCTAACCAAGATCATGGAATGGCTTTCCTTCTTCTTAGGTCTTGTTTAATTTCTTTCTTCCATATTTGATAATTTTCATTGTAGAGGTCTTTTACTTCTCTTCTTAGATTAATTCCCACATATTTTTTGTTTCTGATGATATTGTGTATGCAATTGATTTCCTGATTTCTTCTGCACTATTATCAGTGTATAGGAAAACTATTGCTTTATGAATGTTGATCTTGTAACCTGCCACTTTAAATCTGTTTATAAGCTCAATCAGTTTTCTGGTGGAGTTTTTTTGATCCTACAGGTATTGAATCATGTCATCAGCAAAAAGGGTAATTTGACTTCCTGTCTTCCTTTTCTTATCCCTTTGATTTCCTTCTCTTTCCTGAAAACTCCAGTGAGGGTCTGGAGTGGTGGGAGCAGGCCGACTTGTCTTGTTCCTGAGTTTAGTACAAATGCTTTCAGCTTTTCTTCATTTAGTATTATACTAGCTGAGGGTTTGTCATTTATAGCTTTTACATAGTTAAGCTCCTTGATTCCAATCTTCCCCAGAGTTTTGAGCACAGATGGCTTCGATAAAATCCAACACCCCTTTTACACATCTATTGAGATGATCATGGGGCTGGAGTAGTGACTCAGCGGTTTCGGTGCTTGCCTGTCAAGCATGAGGACCCGGGTTTGGACCCCAGCACCACGTACACAGCTAAGTGTTGGAGCAAGGAAGGCCATGTGAAAAACTAAATAAAGTTGTTTCTCTCTTTCTCTGTCTCTCTCACTGTCCTCTCTCTTAAAAGAGAAAAGAAAAGAAAAAAAAGGAGAGATGATCATATGTTTTGCCCTTAATTCTGTTTAAGTAGTGATGAATCACATTTATGGATTGGTGTATGTTGAACCATCTTTGGGTCCTTTGAATGAAGCACTTGATCATGATCATCTTCCTGATGTGTTTTTAAAGTGATTTTTTAAAACTTTAATAAGGATTTTTGCTTTAGTGTTTGTCAGGGATATTGGTCTGTAGTTTTCTTTCTTTGTTGTGTCTTTGTTGGATTTGGTATCAGGGTTATGGTTACTTCATAAAAAGTGGTAGAGGTCTTTCCTTTTCATTTTATTGTAGTAGCTTAATAAGGAAAGGTATTAGTGCCTTCTCATAAAGGTGGTAAAACTCAGCAGGTAATCCAGAAAGTCTTGGAGTCATCTTCTTTGAAAAGTTGTTAATTGCTATATTGATTTCAGTGCCTGTTATTGAACATTTTAGGCTTTTGATATTCTCTTGTGTTAATCTCGGGGTATTGTATGTGTCCGGAAATTTGTCCATGTCTTCCAGATTATCTAATTTAGAGGTGTATAGTTTTTCAGAATAAGTTCTGATAATTCATTGGATTTACTTGGAGTTGGTGGTGATGGCTCCCTTCTTGTTTGTGATTTTGTTGATTTGGTTCATTTCCTTTCTTTTAGTGAGGTTGGCTAGGGGGTCTCTCAATTTTGCTTTTTCAAAAAATCAGCTTTTGGTTTCATTGATTCTTTATTGTTCTTGATTTTGTTGATTTCAAATCTGATCCTAATTATTTCCTGCCTTCTGCTGGGTTTGGGGTTAGATTGCTTTTCCTTTTGTAGAGATTTGAGGTGGAGTGTAAGTTTATTTACTGTAGATCTTTCCTGGTTCTCAATGTAGGCCCTCATTGCTATGAATTTAACCCTTAAGAATGTTTTCATGTTGTCCCAGAGATTTCTACGTTGTGTCTTCATTCTGATTTGTTTCCATGAATTACTTGATTTCTGCTCTCAGATAGTCATGGATCCATTCTTCATTTAAGAGGATTTTATTGAATCTCTATGCATACATGTATTCTCAATTATAAATTTTGCTTATAACTGCTAGCTAGGACTATGGCTATGGTTTGATAGGATACATGGAATAATTTCTACTTTTTTATATTTGCTGAGAATATGATTTATTTTGGAGAAGAACTGTACATTGCTGAGAAGGTAAATTTGGGCAATTTGGGGTGGAATATTCTATAGATATCCATTTATGGAAATGTTTAGGCTGGAGATGTCTTGTTTCTTTGCTTTGATCTGTCTATTGGTGATAGAAGAGTATTAAATCTCTGAGTATATCATGCTGAGGTCCATAAGTGGTTTTATGTCATGGAGTATTTTTCCACATGCTTGTGAAAACTCAGCATTGTGCATTGTGCATTGATCATAGAGATTTACTATGGTTATGATGTAGTGGCCATATCTATCCCTTTGGATTAGTTTATGGTTGAAATATACTGTGTCAGATATAAATATTGAAACACCAGCTTGCTTTATTGGGCTGTAAGCCTGGTAGATTTTGTTCCCCATTCTTTTACCCTCAATCCATGTATGTCTTTTGCTGTGAGATGGGTCTCCTATAAGCAGCATATTTTTGGATTGTGTGTATTGATCCAATCTGATAGTCTGTGTGCTTTAATTGGTGCATTTAGGCCATCCACATTCCTTGTTAAGGTTGTTATTTGGTTGTGGTGAATAATCATCATGTTTTATTAGTGAATTATGTGCTGTCTTCATTGTCTTTTTGATAGTGTGTATTTTTATTGAATTTCCTCCATGAGTTTTGAGGATTGTATGCTTTTTCTTCTATCTGTAGTTTATCTTTGAGATTCTTGCAATGTTAGTTTTCTGTTCATGAATGCTGCAAGTTTGATCTTATTGAGAAATGTTCTTATTTCCATATCTGTTTTGAAAATGAGTTTTGCTGAGTACAGTATTCTCAGCTACAGTTGTCATTCAGACGAAAGATCTACTTCCAAGGATCATCTTCTTTCTCAGGTCTGAGTTGAAAAGTCAAGCATGATCTTATTTGCCTCAGAATGTGATTTGGTGTTTCTCTTTTGAACCTTTCCATATTCTTTCCTTGTTTACCCTATTATACATTCGGAATATTGTGTGTCTCTGTGAGTTTCTCATTTTAATAGACCTATTGGGTCTAATCCTGTATGCTTCCTGGATGAGCATATGTCACTCTATTCTAATATGGGAAATTTCTTCTTTAACTATTTCATCAAAAATATTCTTTTAAGTTCATTCTCTTTCTCCAAATCTTTTTTAATTTCTTATTTTATTAAGGAATTATTATACAATAATATGTACATACAAAGCATCATGTGTTAGGCAGATGTTCTTAAACCAGAATTACCCCTACATCGCCCATCCCCTGGCTTCAACTCTACATTTTACCCCTACAAGTGATCTAAATGGTTAGATTGTGAATTTTCCAGAATTAATTAATTGCAAAATATTAATGGATTCCCATAGGGGTAAAGATTATGCTACCTTGTTGATCATCTCTCTAGCTCCAACCCTTTTCTCCCTCCCTATCACCTCCCACACCTCTCTCCTCCTCTTCCCCTCCCCTCACATATCTATGGTTGTCCTAGATTATGTGCCCCTGCTGAATATACTTTATGCCATTCGTCTGCATTTTTATTTCTTCTCATATCCCAATTAGACTTATGTTGTTTCTTCTGATTTGTCCCAGATTTTTTGAAAATTGTGCTCATGCTGTGAGGGTTTTTTTTCCTTCAGTGCAATCAGACTTACTTAGTCTCCTCATTGTTGGAAATTCTTCAAGAGCTGAGATTCTGTTTTTTATAGAAGTTATTCTATTATTAAATTCTTCCATCATTCTTCTGATGTGATTGAAGATTTCAGCTCCATTACTTCCTTTTTCAGTATATTGATTTCTTTGATAATAGCTTTTCATTTCTTGAGTTATCTCACTTAGTCCCTTCGTTAAAGCTTCCTTTAGTTCATTGTTTCCTTAAGTAATCAGATTGTTGATAATTTTTTTTCTAGGAAAAAATTTTCATCCTGCTCCCTTTCAGTTTATTCCTTCGTTGGGAAGTTGTGGGTTTGAGATGAACCTTTTCTAGTTTGATTCCTCGTTTTTGAAGAGTTTCTTCTTTTTTTTATTTTTGAACAACCAAACAAGTTTTTAACAAAATAATATAAGATGTGTATATATTCTGAATATTGCAATTACCCCCAGGAGTGCCCTCCCCAATTACCCTCCCTTAACCCGCCCTTCTCCCACCCTTCCCCTTCCCACTATATCTCTAAAAAACAAGTAATAGGTTGTAAAACATTACATCTTATCTGGATTTAACATATGCTAATAGACCAACTTTCTCATTGTCCAGGGTCTAGTCCCCACCTCCACAGATGAGTGGAGACAATCGACCCTTAGTTCTCTGGGTTAAGCTGATTTTACTCATCATGATCTCTTCCATAGCCATCCATTTACCTTCAAAGGCTGCAATATCATTGTTTCTAATTGCTGTGTAATATTCCATGGTATAAATGTACCACAGTTTTTGGATCCATTCTTCCAG
>PVKS010027111.1:0-27876 GCA_004027875.1 Aplodontia rufa | reverse complement strand
TTCCTTTTTCAGAGAAACTTTCTTCTAGAGCAAAATATGTATATAATACTTGTTCTACATTTAAAAGGAAAGTAAGCAGTATTTGAAACCTAGTTTCTGTCATATTATTTCAGATAAGGTAACTGAAAAGAAAATTTTAACCTTTAATGCCTCATGTTCACTGTTTTATTTAGTATTTTCCTTCCAGGTGAATTCAGCTATATATTCATAAAAATATTCTAAAATGGCACCTTACTATTTGGAAACAAATGATCTGTCCTTTTAAAAAAGAAAACAAAATGTAAAAAGCATCTAAAGCTGCTCTTGATAATTCAAGCTAATATTTGCATGTATATAGAAAACTTTACATTTTCCCCCAACTATATTTAATAAATTTATTTTAATGTTTGTATAAATATTTTATGTTTAATTGTAAGCTAAATTGTAAAAGCTTAGTTTATCTTAAGACTTTGAGCCAGTACAAATACTGTACACCTACAAAATTAAAATCAATCAACAATTAAGTTCAACTAATGTAGTTTAGAATAATAAAACATAGGACATGTATATTAGTAGTGTATATTGGCATTTATCTGTGAAATTTTATACATGCATAAATTTCTTCCTCTTAAAAATAATTTTATTTTTGCCATTATAAGGAATTTTGTGTTGCAGGTTGATGGTGTAAAAATTATATTAAATCTGAATTGATCTGATTCTTTTAATAAGAATGGCAAAGTGGGTTGTTCTTTTCTTTCCATGATTTTATGGATTGTATTTATAACTAAATGTTTTCTGCCAAAGGAATGGTCTAACTTGAGATTTCTACATTGAGTTCACACTGTTTTAATATCAAAAATTTTTTTAATAATTTCTTTTTTATATGAAATCTTGGTACATTAAAAGAATTCCTGAAAAATTATAATAGAATTAATTTTATTAACATAGAAAAATGCCCCTAGTTTTAAAATACATGAAGTGGAATATATTCATATAGTTTCAAAACTGTACAGCCAACCAATATCACCTAATTTGGGACTTTATTTAGAAAATTACCTGAATATTAAGTGATTTTAATATTTGTCATTTAGGATTTGAAATTATTTTCAAGTACATTGTCTTCTTGTACTATTTGAAGTGCAAGTTTGAGTCCAGCCTGGGCAACTTAGTGGGATCCTGTCTCAAAATAAAATAAAAAGGGCTGAGGATGTGATAGTGGCCCTGGGTTCATCCCTGGTACTGCAAAATTAAAGATAATAATAATAATAATAATAATAATAATTAAAGATAATTATAATAATGTGCTCAGGTAGGAATGTAGCTCAGTGGTAGAGCATGTGTACATTCCTGAGATTAATCCCCAGTGCTACAGAAAAATAAATTTTTTCTAAAGAAAGTACAGGTTTTTTTTTTTCCGGGGAGAGAGGGGCAGGAGAGAATCAATTTTATTTAGTTTTTCATGTGGCCTTTGTTGCTCTGACACTTCGTTGTGTACGTGGTGCTGGGGTTTAAACCTGCATCCTTGCACATGCCAGGCAAGCGCCATAACTGCTGAGCCACCGCTCCATGCCCCACAAAAATAAATTTTAAAAAATATTATCACTTGTAAAGAGAGAATCTATTATTAATTTTTAGGGCTCCTGAGTTCTAGGACAAGATCTGTTGAATCGTCAATATGATGAAAAAGCTGATTTTTTTAAGTTACAAATTATAAATGGCATATAGCACTGAATTATTTATTTATATCAAAAGGTAGTTTTATTCTTTATATCAGTTTCAACCAGAAAATAAAGGGAGGAGCCAAATTTTATTTTGGTTGTTTGATTTAGTTTCTTTTAAAGAATTTTAAAGATTTTCCCCACAGGAGAAATTATTCTAATTTTATTAAGCTGAATTTAAATTTGGAAATTTTGGGGTTTTTATCTTACTAGGTCTCAAATAGAAATTATGCTGCTTACATGATATAGTGAGATGAATAGTGTTCATAAATTCATGTCCACCTGGAATGTCAGAACGATGCCATGTTTGGAAATAGTCTGTGCATATGTAATTAAGTTAAGGATCTTGAATCAAAATCATCCTGAATTTAGGGTGGGCTCTAAATCCAATGGCTGGTGTCCTTAAGAGAAGACACTGAGACACCTAGTGAACATGGCCAGATGGAGGCAGAAATTGGAATTATGCTGCCACAAAGCAACAACTGCCTGGGACCACCAGAATCCAAAAGAGGAAAGAATTCTTCCCTAGAGCCTGTGGAAGGAATGTGGCCAACCCAACACTTCAGTTTCAGACTGCTAACCTCCAGAAATGTGAAAAAATAAACTGTCATTTTATGCCTCCAAGTTTCTGGTACTTTGTTATGCAGTCTTAGGAAACTAATACACATGGCTAAAAGCGTACAGTGAATTCTGAGTATCAAGTACATGGAACTTTAATAAGATTGCTTAAAATTGGCCCAAGAGTTCTGAGGAAAATATCTATCGTAGCAGTCTTTTTATCTTTGTTAAAATGAAATTGCATGGATAGAGAAGCCAAGACTCCTGTTAAAATCCCATAACTATTATTCTGATTTTTTTCAACCCTGTACCTACATGTCAATAATGGATTTCTTCATGCTAGAGGTGTTCACAGTACACAGTTAACAAGGTTTTTTGTTTTTTTGTTTGTTTGTTTGTTTGTTTTGCATTTACTCTGCCCATCTTGAGTAATGGATATTTAATGATGGGGAAAATGTTAAAAGGTAAACACAGAAACATGGAAGAAAGAAAAATTGGGTGGATGTTGCTCTACAAAGACGACAAAAAATGGAGACTTTGTTTTGTTATTTATACCATTTTAATAGCCTAATAGAAAAATAAAGGCTTTCTAAAACCTTCAAAGCAAGAAAGTGACCTTTACTGATTAGATTTTGATGTACACATTTTTTAGGGGGTGAAATTCACATAACAAAATTAGCCATTTTAAAGTAAACAGTTCATGGCATTCACAACGTTGTACAATCACTCGCCTCCTCTAGTTCAAAAACTAGACCTTTTTGTGACTGGCTTATTTGTGCTGCTTTAACTTAGCAGAGTGTTTTTGCTGTCAGTTTCTTTTATAGCTGGTACTAGTACTTTATTTCTTTTTATGGCATAATACTCCATTTTATATATACCACAATTTGTTTATCCATTCACCTGTTGATGAATATTTGGGCAGTTTCTACTATTTGATACAGTGAACAGTGCTATGAACATGTTGGTACATGTAAGTTTTCAGTTCTTTGGAAATATACCTAAAAGTGGAAGAGCTGGGTCATCTGTTAATCCTACATTTAAAATTTTGAGGAACTGCCAATTTTTTTTCCAGCTGAACCATTTTACATTTCCATTAGTAATGCATGAGAGTTTGTTTCTCCACCTTCTTTTGCCATACATCACTGTGAGATGGATGGGGTCCCAAATGGTGTTGTAGCTATAAAATCCCTTCAAATGAGAGAATGGTCATGCATGGAAGAATGGAATAGTCGATAGATCTTATTTACTATGTACAGTGTAGTGAAATTAGCTGTGCCACACAGGGAGACAGAAGAGTCCGATCATGAGGTAAATAATTGGACTCATTCTGAGATTCAGTGTGACTTGAGTCAAACATTGTGGCAACAGAAACTCAATAAAGGATAGTGTACTGTGATTTCTAAACAGAGAAGAGCTGAATTCAAGGAATTGCTGTGAGGAAGAAGTAGGTGATATCAAGTTGAGGCCCATTTTTTTTTTTTTTTTTTTTTGAGGAGTATAGTGCTGAGCTGAAGCCTATGGACCCTGGGCCAGGCAAAACCTGGTTTCGCATGAACCAAGGTTGCAGGGGGAGAATCTGGCCTCAGCTCCAGGCCCTGTTAACATTGTGGATGAGGGCCAAATGCTTTAAAATCTCATATTAGGATTGGGGATTGAATCCAGGGCCTCATACATTGTAGACAAATATTCTACCACTGAACCTTCTCCCCAGTCCTCTTGGCAGTCTAACCTCTTCCACTCTCTCACATATGCTGGACTGTAATCCCCAACTCGGAATTCCTTAGATGCCGGTTTTTCTTTTTCATGTCAGTTTGGCCCTATTGTATTTCTTCTGACTGAAATGCTGTTCATCTAATTATCAAGTGTCAGCCCGAATTTCACTGGACCCCAAATACTACTGTGCTTCTGAAGCATCTGGTAACTGTGTTGTTACCAGGTGCTTCCTGTTGCATTGGAATGAGCTGTTTATAGACTGTCTCTGTTGCAGACACTAGTTTGCCTCATTCAATATGTTTCCAACCATCTTCCTTACTTAAATTGTTCTAGGTGGAAGTCAGTAAACAAGACAATAGCACTTAGCCTGCCCTCACTCCATTGCAGTTAGGGTTGGCCACATGACAAAGTTTTTGGCCAATGGGATTTAGGTTAGATGTCCTAGGGAGAACTTCCTAGGAGAAAAGAAAAAAAAACTTTAGAAGAGTCTCATTCCACTTCTTTTGGCTTAGAAAGCAGATTCAATGCCAGGAGATTTAGCAACCATCTTGTGACCATGAGAGAGAAAAGTATGATGGCTTAGGAAGATTGAAAGTATCTGTTTCCTTAAAAAGTTTTTAAGTGGCTATACCAGTTCTAGATTATCTTCTGGATGTTACATGTGTAAAATTCTTATATGTTAACCTTATTTGTCTAAACTGATGTTGGGTGGGATTTTGATTTTTGTATCTAAAAGCATTCCTATCTGGACTAGGTCTGTAGAATACTTCGGAACTTAGGGCTATGTTTTATTCATTGTTTTCTGAGGGCCTTGTGTAGTTACATAAAATGTGTATAGAATGAATAATGAAAGTGGATCTAACAGAAAGCTGGATGGAACTTCACAGTGCCTGGCATTCAATAAATTTGAGTTTTCTTTGAACTTTTCTTAGCCATGTGATTGTTTATCATCATACCATTTTAACATTTCTGAAATCTGAGACTTTATTATAGGATTTTATTTTAGTTTCTTAAGGCTTTTTAATCTGATATATCTTAAAATCCAAATTGACTTAGAAATGAAGGAATGTGAGCTGTAGCAGTGGCTCAGCAGTAGAATATTGCCTGTCATGTGCAAGTACCTGGATTCGAACCCCAGCACCTCATACACAGCTGTCAGAGAAATAGAACCAGATGAAAAAATAAAATTGATTTTCCCTCTCTCTCTCTCCCTCCCTCTCTCTTAAAAAAAATAAAATGAAGGCATGTGCACTCTTTTAACTATCAAGAGACAAAAGCACCTAGGGCTCAGTCACTAAGTGTCAAGAAATCTGATTGATTTTCTTGTGTTCTGAAAATATCTCTTAGTGCTTATCAAAGAATGACCAGCTCTTAAGCCCAGGGATTGCATCAGAGGCAGAAAGAAAAGAAGCACACTGAACATTTCTTTCTAACATCGGCAGGAAAATGTACATCATAGAAAAATAGGAAAACTAGACTTCTAATATTTAAAATTTAATTTACATCAATCAGCATCTTAATTTCATCTTTTAGAATATGTCTTTAAAGGTTGTAAAAAATAATTTGTATAACCTACAAGCACCCAAAATGGTGGAATGAAGACAATGAAGGATAGAGGTAATTGGATTTTATAACTCTCTGTCTGGTTTATGCAAGTTATCCTTATTGTGAATGATTGTATTGTTGTTTGCAGTTTTTTAATGTCACCCTTTCTATAAGGACAACATTTATCTGCCTACTCCCTTGATTCCTGGAGATTTGGGGATTGGTTGAATGTCATGTGTGGGCCAGAAAGATAAGAGCAGAAGCCACAGATGCCCACATCTGACCAGAAGCTTAATGGGCATGATGAACTTCCCATAGCTCTCTGGTGTCTGCCTTTTTCTGAGCTAACCTGTCCCAGATGGTGGCTGCTGCCTCACCCTGGGCCTGGGAGTGGGAAAACAAGGATACCAGAGCCATAACATCAACCAGAATGGCAGGCTACTATGGTATTGCATTCAGGTTTTAGAATTGTTACTGTGAAGACAGGGTTAACATGTGAGTGTGAGGATGGGGTTGATGTGGGGACAAGACAAACTCCATCTTGTCCAGAGCACTCATGCAGAGAGCAGCATGACCTAAAACTGCCTCTATTGGGAGACACTACAAGGCTATAAAAACAACTTAAGAATGTAAACCCACCGCCAGAGCCAAAAGAAAACCTTGACAAACAACTACCTATAGGGTCCAGATGCCCTTGTGGTAAAAACACAAAAGCCCCTAGGCCCATAGCCAAGAACAGCAAAGGTCACAGTCTCCCACCTGCCTTCACCCAATCCTGTAACGCCAAGGCTTGTAACTCCCAGCTTGCAGAATTTTTCTTTATAAACCCTGACTTTCTGAGTCTCGGGGCCACTCTCCTCCACCCACTGTGTCGGAGTGCTGAACGGTGGACCGAGCTGGAGCTTGTACTCAATAAACCTCTATGTGATTACGGCGGACGCTGGGCTCTGTGGTGGTTTGTTTGGGGGTCTCGTGGATCGATTAGGCATAACAGTTACCATAGCAAAGATGGCAAATAACGCCTGTTAAAAGAAATTTGGATTAAAAAATATAAATTAGCTAATAGGTACCACCTTGATGTACTTCAGTATACTTTATCATTTAAAAGGTGTGTGATCTATCCACAATTTGAATTTTATTTCCATTACCATCTGAATCATTTGGACCTTTGAAAAGTATAGTCAGAGAAGAGAGTTTTCACTGGGTTTCCTAAAGTGTAAGGTGTTAAGAAAGTAAATATTTTTAATCCATTTTCTGATAAAAGTCATTAATATCCCGAAGTCATGGCTTTTGTACCTTTGAACAGATTTTCAGCGTTCAGACCAGAGCACTGGGGGAAGGATAATTCTGGAGATATTCTTCAGAAAAAGACAAAAACTCAGAAAATTTATACCATAGCTGTTTGACATAAATGTAAAGATTAATTATACAAATCTGTAATATGTAATTAAGCTTATGTGTGACTTGTGATTTTGTATGCTCCTAGCTTGAAAACACAATATGATTGATTTCCCAAGTCTCCCAGGCCCATTTTATACATGTATCAGCAATATTCACGTGTATATCTTTTTTTTTATTCCACACAAATCGTATCTAATTTGTGAAGAGGGATGCTAACTGTACCCACCTCATAGACTTGTTTAAGAAGTGTTTTAGTAAGTTTTCACAGCTGCGACTAAAAGACCTGACAAGAACAATTTTAGAGGCTCACAGTTTCAGAGGTCTCAGTCCTTAGGAGGCTGGCTCCATTCCTTGGGACTTAAGGTGAACATCATGGTGGAAGACTGTGGCCAAAGGAAGCTCAGGACATGGTCAAGAAGCAAGAGAGAGACTCCACTGGCCAGATAGAAAATATATATCTCAATCCAGCAACACCCTACCTGCCTTTAGTTACCACTCAGTCATTTTTAGGGGATTAATTCACTGATTGGATTGAGGCTCTCATAACCCAATCATTTCACCTCTGAACCTTTCTGCATGGTCTCACACATGAGCTTTTGGGGTATACCTAACGTACAAACCATAACAAGAAGCAAGCAACTTAGTACTTAGAAAGCACTTAGAACAGCATCTGGGGGACTGGAGCGGTGGCTTGGCGGTTAAGCGCTTGCCTGCCATGCACAAGTATGCGAGTTCAAACCCCTCCACTACATAACACAACAAAGTCTCAGAGCAATGAAAGCCACAGGAAAAACTAAATAGAAGTTGTTTCTCTCACTCTCTCTCTCACTGTCCCTGTCTCAAAATAAAAAACAAAAAACACAACAACAACAACAACAACAACAACAAAAACCAGCAGAACTCAATAAAATGTTGGCTAATTTAAAATAAAAATACAAATGAGGGGCTGGAGCAGTGGCTTGGAGGTTAGGGTGCTTGCCAGCATGTGCAAGTACACGGGTTCAAACCCCAGCACCCATGTACACAACTAAGTGTCAGAACAACAAAAGCCATGTGAAAAACTAAATAAAAATTGATTCTCTCTCTCTCTCTCTTTCTCACTGTCCTTTACTCTTTAAAAATAAAAATAAAAAATACAAATGATTTTCTAAGTGCTTAGACAAAAACTTTTTCTTTTTATAGAGGGGAAGAGAGAAGTGAGAGAGAGGGGAAAGAATCACCTTTTTTTTTTTCATTTGAGTTGTTTCTCCAACATTTAATTGTGTATGTGATGCTGGGCTTGATCCTGGGTCCTTGCTCATACCAGGCAAGCGCCCCAAATGGTGAGCTACCACTCCAGCCCTAGATAAAATTTTTGATACTTAAATATGGTGAATGGTACAGACATCTTTGGATCCTGAGCTCTGTGAATTCTATAAATTATGACCTTTTTTTTTTCAAATAGCACCTTGAACTTTGACTCTAGGAAACAACAAAAATGAATTTAAGTGACAGCATAAAGTTTACAAAGAAAGTATTTGTAGTAGTAAAGTCATTTGACAATGTTCACTATTTTTTTTTAAGAGGAACAATGAGAGAGAAAGAATCAATTCTATTTAGGTTCCCATGGGCCTTCGTTGCTCCAACGAAGCAACCATACACAACCATTGTGTATGTGGTGCTGGGGTTTGAACCCTCATACTCTCACATGCTGGGCAAGCGCCTTAACTGCTGAGCCATTGCTCCAGCCCACTATTTCTTTTTCTTTCTTTCTTTCTTTCTTTCTTTCTTTCTTTCTTTCAAGAGAGGGCGAGTGAGAGATAAATCAACTTTTTCTTTTTATTTAGTTTTTCATCTGGACTTTATTTCTCCAAAACTTTGTTCTATATGTGGTGCTGGGGTTTGAACACGGGTCTTCATGCATGCCAGGCACATACAATACCACCGAGCCACTGCTACTTTGTTTTATTGCTCATATTGTTCCAGTATTGGCCATCAGGGGATCTTTCAATTTGTACCTGTGTCCCTTTGACATATCTCCATCATTGCGGTTTTGCTTTTTGAGTTCTTTTTGTTTGTTTGTTTGTTTGTTTGGTTTTGTTTTTTAAAGAGAGAGGGACAATGAAAGAGAGAGAGACTTTTATTTAGTTTTTCATGTGGCTTTCATTGCTCTGACACTTCATTGTGTATGTGGTGCTGGGGTTCAAACCCATGTCCTGGTGCATGCCAGGCAAGCGCTGTAACTGCTGAGCCACTGCTCCAGCCCTTGAGTTTTTGTTTTTAAAGCACTTCTTCAGTTTCTAGTACCATAAGGTGCTCCAGATTTATCTCATATATTTCTTGTCCCAGTCCTAGAAATCAATCATTTCTCCAAGGTGCCTTGGCCTCTTTTATTAGCGTATGGTATTTGAAACCAAGATTTTGAGCTGGGCCTGGTTGTAGGTACCTATAATCCTAGCTACTCAGGAGGCTGAGGTAGGAAGACTGCAAGTTCCAGGCCAGTCTGGGCAACTTAGACCCCGTCTGAAATTTTAAAAAGGGCTGGGAATGTAGCTCAGTGTAGAATGCTTGCCTACAATGCATGAGGCCCTGGATTTGATCCCCAGTACTACCAAATGTGTATATATATATGTATATATATATATATATATATATATATATATATATATATATATATATATTGCTACTAGGTCTCCATGCTTCTAGGCCCCCAGCTGAAGGAGAAAATATATGAGCGTGTACTAACCCAAGTATATACATAATATCTATAATTTTTTATGCTTAACCATCTGTACCTGTGTTAAACTACACCTGAGTTCATAAAGATGTCTCTGACTCCAATCCATTATCACATGAACCATTCTAAACTTCTGTGCTTATCGGTAACCTTCTACTCCAATAGAAGAAAACCTGCCGCCCATTTACTGATTTGTTCAATTCCGACATATCTGTATTGATTTCAGAATTGTTAGTCCACCCTTCTCAGAAACAGTATTACCAGCAGCAGTACAGTGTTTACTCGCAGTTCCTCCTCACTTTAACCTACACACTCCACTCATTCCCAAAGTGAGACCAGCACCCTTTTCCTTCAGTGATGTCGTTTCATGTATTATACTGTGTGTGTGTGTGTGTGTGTGTGTGTGTGTGTGTGTGTGTGTATTTGGTCACACTCTAAATTCCATCCTGGAACCTCCACTTTACTAAATGACTTATTTTTTTTTTAATTTGTAACATCAGGTTTGCTATTCTGTAAAGTTTTGTAGGCTTGGACAGGTGTATAACATCATCATTACAGTGTTACACAGAACAGTTTCGTCACCCTAAAAAAATCCCCTGTGCTGTACCTATTCAACTTTTCGTCTCTACCACTTCTTCTAGAACCAGTGACCAGTTTATAGTTTTGACTTTTCTGGGCTCTCATATAAATCTAATCATAGAATATGTAGTCTTGGACTGGCTTCTGTCACTTAGAAATAGTCATTTGAGGTTTATGGTTTTTCAGGGCTTGTTAGCTGAATAGGGTTCCATTGCACCACAGTTTCTTTATCTATTCAATCTACTGAAGAACATTTTGGCTGCTTCCAGTTTGGGGCTATTATGAATAAAGCTACATAAACATTTTCCTGCTGGTTTTTGAATGGACGTAAGTTTTCAGATTAGTTGCATAAATATTTTTGCATTTGATTATTGGATTGCATGGTTTTATTAGGAAACTGTCAAACTGAGTCAGACCTTGTGGTGCATGCCTGTAATCCTAGCTACTTGGGACACTTAGGCAGAGGATCACTGGTTGGAAGACAGGCCCTGTGTTAAAAAAGAGAAAGAAAGGAAAGAAATGAAACTGCCAAACTATCTTCTCAAGTGGGTTTTCCTTTCAGCATTACCATCAGTGAGTAAGAGTTCCTGTTGCTTCTTGTCCTTACAAGCATTTGATAGTATCAGTTTTTCTTTTTTAAGCCATTCTGATAGGTATGTAGTAGCGGTATTACATTATTGTTTTAATTAGCATCCTAATGATAAATGATGTTGAGCATATTTTATATGTTGATATGGCGTCTCTGATTTCTATGGTTTCTTTGGTAAGATGTCTGTTCAAATCTTTTGTCTTTTTAATTGGTTATTTTCTTATTCTTGAGTTTTGAAAATTGCTTATATGTTTTGTTTACAAGTTCTCTATCAGATTTGTGTCCAGCAAATTATTTTCTCCCCATAGGTAGCATGTATTTTTATTCTTCTAATAAGGTCTTTCACAGAGCAGAAATTTTTAATTTAATTTAATTTTTAAAAGAAAGAGGGGAGAGTGAGAGAGAGAGAAAGAGAGCAATTTTTATTTAGTTTTTCATGTGACTTTCATTCTTTGGACACTTCGTTGTGTACATGGTGCTGGGGTTTGAACCCATGTACTTGCACATGCCAGATAAACACTGTAACCCCTGAGCCACCGCTCCAGCTCCAGAAATTTTTAATTTTAATTAAGCCCAACATATCAATTTTTATTGTCTTGGATCTTCCACTCTATTGCTTAGTCACCTCTTCATCCCCAATTGTCACAGAACTCTTATTAAAAACCATTTGAGAGGGGGCTGGAGCGGTGGCTCAGCAGTTGCAGCACTTGCCTTGCATGCGCAGGTACTCGGGTTCAAACCTACATACACAACGAAGTGTTGGAGAAATTAAAGCCACATGAAAAACTAAATAAAATTGATTCTCCTTCTCTCTCTTAAAAATAAAAAATAAAAACATTTGAGTAGGGGTTGGAATGGTGGCTCAGCAGCTATAGTGCTTGCCTGGCATGCATAAGGATGTAGATTCAAACCCCAGCACCACATACACAACAAAAGCCACATGAAAAACTAAATAAAATTGATTCTCTCGTTGTCCCTCTCTTTCTCTTTTTTTAAAGAGAGAGGGACAGTGAGAGAGACGGGGAAAGAGAGAACTTTATTTAGTTTTTCACATGGCCTTCGTTTCTCTGACACTTAGTTGTGTATGTGGTGCTGGGGTTTGAACCTGGGTCCCTGTGCTTGCCAGGCAAGTGCCAAAACCGCTGAGCCACTGCTCCAGCCCCTGTCCCTCTCTCTTAAAACATAGCAAAACTATTTGAGTAAATACCAGACTTTTGCAAAGTGGCCATACCATTTTCTATTCCCTTCAGCAGTGTACTATAATTCTAATTTCCACTCTTCCCCATCAATACTTGTTATTACCTGTTATATTTTAATTATAGCCATCTTAGGGCTGGAGCAGTGGCTCAGCGGTTGGAGTGCTTGCCTGGCAGGTGTAAGGACCTGAGTTTGAACCCCAGCACCATGTACACAACTAATGTTGGAGGAAGGAAGGCCAGATGGAAAAACAAATAAATAAAAGTGTTTCATCCTTTCTCTGTCTCTCTCCCCCCTTTAAAAAAAATAAGTAAAATTGGCCATCTCTTTCTCTCTCTCTCCCTATCTTTAAAAAAATATATAGCTATCCTAGTTGGTGTACAGTGGTAGGTTGCTACCTCAGTTTGTTTTGTAGTGCTGTAACAGGGTACATGAAACAGGATAATTTGTAAGGAAGAGTAATTTATTTTCCCACAGTTCTAGAGGCTGGGAATTCCAAGATCAAGGTGCCAGCTTCAGGTGGGGGCCTTCTTGCTGTGTTGTAACATGGCAGAAGGAAGAAGGGCCAAGAGAGAACAAAAGGGAGCCCAACACAACCTTTATAGTGGCACCAATCCCACCCAGAGTGGGATGCTTATGACCTAGTCACTTTAAATTCTTTTTTTTTTTTAAGAGACAGAGGGAGAGAGGGAGAGAGAAAAAGAGAATCAATTTTTTAAATTTTTTCATCTGTCTTTTGTTACTCCAACAGTTAGTGTGTACATGGTGCTGGGGTTCAAACTCAGGTCCTTGCACATGCCAGGCAAGCAGGCCAACTGCTGAGCCGCTGCTCCAGCCTCCAAAGTTTTAAATTTTGATGAAGTCTAATTCACTTATTTTTTCTTCTATTCCTTGTGCTTTTGATGTCATATCTAAAAATCCATTTCCAAATCCAAGTTCTTGGCAATTTACCCTTCTGTTTTTATCTTTGTTTCTAGCTCTTTCACTTAGTTTTTGTATGTGGTGCAAGGTAAGCATCGAGCTTCATTTTGCACTGTTATTGGGGATAGGGACAATAGTGAACATTGTCTTCTCTGAAAGACATCAGCACTTTGAAGTTGGATGCATGGTAGGAAGGGCAGCAGTCTCAGTCTCTTGGCTTGCCTCTTTATAAGGCAGAGAAAGTCTAGTTAGCCCCTTGGAGTTGTGCCCAAGGTATAGTCTACAACCCACAAGTGACTGGGTTATCAGAACTTAGTATCAGCAACAGTGAGCTGGGGAATGGTAACATTTTGTCCCTTCCAGCAAGATAACCCTCCAGTTGGAAGCTGAATGGAGAAGAAGCCATAAGTTTTTTACTTCAACTGTGTGGAGTGGAGTTTCCCAGTCTGACCTGGAATCAAGGAAGGAGAGAGCAGATCTTGGCTCAAATGCTACACTCACATTTTTTATTTCCTTTTTTATTGAATTTTAGTAGACTTTTTTGAATAGATATTTTTGATCACTGAGTACTCATCACCATTTCCTTTTGTATGTGTATGTGTGTTAATAATTTTCACCAGTTTTGCTGTGAAGCAGGTGTACCCCATGCTATAGAGCTGCTGTGGATTCTGTTTTGACAACTTAAAGTCAGTGAGACTGTGGGCAGCAGAAAACCAGAAAATTCAATTTCCAGTGCCTACAAAATAATTCATTCTGATCTATTGATTGTCAACTATGAAAGTGGTTCAGCACTAAAAATGGATTAGGTTGGTGATAACTAAAGTAGAGAGTTCTACATTGTCAGACATATTCTCACCCATAAACTTTATGGAGTACCTAACATATGTAAAACGTAGAAATGAAGAGAAAGCTGAATATCTGTTTTGGAAATTTGATTTTCAAAGGGAGAAAGAAAGAAACCAAGGCAGCCCAAGCCAAGTTCCCTGAGAATAAATGCTCCAGTTTTCCAGGGGAACAAGAACTATCCAGGCCTGTAATGGTCAAGGAGGATTTCTATGGAAGAAGAGTAAACTGAGCCAGATGTAGAGAAGGGTAGGATTCAATGTGGTATGTAGGTGAATGGAGGGCATATTTCAAGGAGTCATTCTAAGGCAGAGGTGCTGAAATGGAGTTGTGTTTGGTATGTTGGGTAATAGCATTCTGTAGACCTGCCTTGCTGTAGAAGGTTGGACTAGAAATATCAGGTTACAGGCATGAGATGGTAGGTGAGCAGAAGTGCAGAGGTTTTGTTGGTGGACTTTATATTACAGAGGCAAAAGAGTCCAGAAAGTGGCTTTTCTGTGGTGTGGATGGAATAAGTGTGTAAAGATTCATATAAAATGGTATGGCCACTTTGCAAAAGTCTGGCTATAAAGAGCCTGGAGGCAAGGAGACTAGTTAAAAGGCTGTTAGAAAAAGTCTGGATTAAGTGAAAAGGTTAGGAATGGAAAGGGAGTGTTTGGTGGATTTTAAAATACAACCAGGACTTCACGACAATCAATTGTTATAACAAACAGGGCATTTGTTTCTGCAAATAAATAAAATACTAGAATGCCAAGTGAGACAGGCTGACTTAGCCGTTTTGAAATACTATGTATTTTTTAATGGGTTACTCCTGCTGAGACTATAGTTAATGAGATGTCTTTTTCTGAATTCACATATTTTCTTCCCTCCCCCTAATACTTCAGATTCTTCCTTTCTACAATCACTGGTTTTAGATTTGATGTCAAATTCATCTTCTGTATGGATTTGCAGGAAAACAAGGTTTGCAACGCAAAGGTTGTGCATGGTTTTAAGGATGAGTTTCCTCTCTTGAAAACAGCTATCAGAGTACAAATGGCAGGCACGTGGCCAACTCTTGCTTTTTAGCAGGTCTAATGTGACCTTCAAAACTCCTTAGGATATGCTGGTTTCTAGCGGGGCTGCATCTCCCGTCAGACTTGGACTGCCAGGGTCTCCCACCGGTGCCTGGGTGTGTGTAACTCGCGGTTCTGGGGCTAGAGTTGTCAAACCAATACAAAAATACCAACAAAAAGCAAATCTCAAACCGCCGCGCCTTACCACAGTGGCTGATGAGTGAAGTCGCTGAGGGAAGGTTCAGCCTTTGCCCTTTTCAGTTTCCAGTGCAGGGACACCACACATACATATACACACACTCTCTGCTCGGTTCTTCCCACTCCCTGCCACACTGCGCCAGCTCCTCTCCCCAAGTCCTGATTCATGAACCGTGCCACCTTTGTCTCATTTTAAACTGTGCAGACTATTTTAATCCTTCCACCCCCATCCCAGATTTTCCCCTCCCTTCATCCTCTGGAAAGCTCTAATGTAGAGCGCTTGCTGGGTGGGAGAGCTCTTCTCCCGAATAGCTCGGGTAGGCGAGATCTGGAGAAGCCCCCTCCCCGGGACCCCTCTGCGGGCGCGGGGGAAGCGCCTCGGTCCCTTTAAGGTGCTGTGCTCCCCGAAGTGCGGGCAGGCAGCCCGGGAGCAGGCGCGGGTCCAGGAGCCGAGTGGGGAAGTCCTGCCGCCTTCCCCCTCCGCCCGCATCCCGGCCTCCGGGGGCCGGCTGGCCCTCAGCCCACCGCGCACGGGCGGGCCATGCGGCGGCTCTAAACCATGTCCTCCTCCTTCGCCAAGAACGGGACCGCGGACGGGCCGCACTCCCCCACCTCGCAGGTACCGCCCCCTCCTCCCCCCACCGCCTCCGCCGCTCCCGTGCGCCCCGCCTTTAAGCCGGGAGTGCGGGGGGGGGCCGGTCCGGGAGTCGGCGGCCCCGCTCCCCCGCCCCTCCCCGCGCCTCTCTCTGCTCCCGCTCCTCCTCCTCCCTCTCGTCCTCCTCCTCCTCCTCACCCTTGTCCGGGTCTTTGCGCTCGCACTCCGGAGCCCGCAGTCTCCCCAAGCCGATGCCGGGGACTCGGACCCCGCGCCTTGAGAGTCTTTGTTAATGGATGTGGTGGGTGCCCGAGGGCTGCTCTTCTCAGGAATCTTGTCAGCTGTCGAGGCTTGCAGCGGGTGGGAGGGAGCGGGGGCTGCATTTGGGAGAAGCTGAGGAGACTTGGGTGTGGGCTCTGGGGGATCCCAGGGTGCTGGTCCGGAGGTGGACTCTAGCCCGGGGTGGTCACCCGGCTCCCCGCTGCGGTCCTCACCGGCTTCTCTCTGGCCCCGTGTGTCGAGTCCAGGTGGCCCGAGGCACCACGACCCGGAGGAGCAGGTTGAAAAGATCCGATGGCAGTACCACTTCGACCAGCTTCATCCTCAGACAGGTAGGCGGAGGCGGCGACGCGGGAGCAGGGTGGGGAGGAGGCCGAGCGCGCGGCGCTGGGGTCCTGGAACCGAGCGCTACCTGCGGGGAACGGCAGGTCCCATCCCCGCGCACCTCAGCCCTCTCCCTCTAGTCTCGGCTCCCGAACTCTTTGAATTCGGGCGTCCTCATCCCTGTGCGCGCCTTTTGGGGCACCATCCTTTTCCGTGTGTCCTGGGCTCCAGGTGTTCGAGTCCTTTTGTCTCCGGGAAGTTTGTTGTTGTGGACACAGGTCGGCGGGGACAGGACATTGGACAGAGACATTGGACAGAGACATTGAGTTTGAGAGCTCAATGAGAGAAGTGTATCAGTTGCACCTTCAGTGTGGAGAAACATCCTTAAGGGGTGTAACTCGACTTTGTGTACCAGATCTTGGGGGCTGTGGACTTGGTTGAACCGCAGTGAGACAGAGAGGTGATTTCTCCTAATTTTCTCCTATTTTGAATACTCTTATCTGTCTACTTCTTGGGCGAGATCTCCAAGCTCTGGTCAAAAGAAAGATTCTGAGCATTAAGTTTGGTTTTCCTTTGGGACCACATCTTTGATTCGTTTAATTAGGGACGGACCACCGTATCTGGTTCAACCTAAAATGAGCGAAGGCGGGCAACCAAGTTCCCCGGGTCTCAGTGGAACTACACTTCGTGGGGATTTTTTTTTCTTTGTGCTGGTTTTCTTCTGCATGGGTCTAGTGCGAATTGTTTTGAGCAGAGGGTCGTTGGTAATGCTTGATGATTAGATAGATGCCTTTCACCCTGACACAGGAAATTGGTCCTCAATTTTTCTACTGTTCATGTGCTGTAAATAGCTGCTGGATGCTAGAAGAATCCAAAAGTAAATCCTCTTGATCTCTCCTTGGAGCAGAAAATGTTGGTGTGTGTGTGTGTGTGTGTGTGTGTGTGTGTGTGTGTGTGTGTGTTTTGGGGGTAAGTTGGGAAGACTGAACACCTCGACCTGAGGCTTTTTTCCCAGGTTCTGCTGTGGGCTGTCCCAGTGCCCTTGAGAAGTTCTTTTCCCTCTAGGTCGCTTGGAACATTTTGTAATGCGTTTCTAACCTATGATGACAGCTGTGGTATTTCTTTCCAGATTATCATCAAATTCAACAGATTTGCAACTTGGAATGGTCTTTAGAATAAAAATTGACCTCCATCCTCTTCTGAAGGGTCTATAAAGCATGTTTGGATATTTATTGTGCAGAATTTTACTTTCTGCAGAAACAGAAATTATTATTTGCCACTCTAATTCATTTGAGCCCTAATCATGCGCATTATTCAAATACACTTTCTGGATGCATCTAAAAGCACATTCTATGATTTTTGCCGTGCTTAGATTATTTATGTATTTGGTAAGGTAAAGATATTGTTCATCTTTTAAAAATTTTTGAGTTATGCAACTGCTTGATGTTTTGCAGATGTTTATTTTATAGGTGCCTATTTTTGGTAGTGCTCTATTGTTGCAAATTCTTGGAAAAACTAATTATACATTAGTGTATTCTATGAGCTGTTTAAAACTTTTCAGTTCATCGACACCTTCACTGCACTAATGCTTTAGTCTTCAAAGCACAAGTAAAATAATATTTTCTCTAATTTTTTTTCTTTCCTCTACCTAGGCCAGTAAATGATTGAGGTAATGTGTACTTAAGTTCTTGTAAAGTGTATTGCTATATGTTGTCTTCAAAATGAAAAAGTGTTGCCAAAGTAATTTTAGGAGCAAAGTAGGCTTTAAAAATGAATATATTTCATAAATCTTTATGAAACTGGGATTCATTGAATTGATAAAGTGGTCTAATTTAAATTTAAGAGTTATTTGTAATAATATTATATACACACTTCCTATTTTGGCACAAAAATAGTACCTATTTTTTGACCACTTTACAGCTCAGATGGAGTATCCTACACATGATCTCATTTAAATGGCACATACAGATTTCTCTAATGGCTACAGTTTGAAAAATAGAGTGATTTATATTTCTTTGAAGATATGAGAAATTGCAAGTGGAATTTAACAGTATTCTTGGAATAAAATTAGGTAATGTTCACCCAAATGCCAAAAAAGAATTTTTAAAAAAGCACAACAGCTGTTTAAGTTAATAGAGCCTCATTATTTGTAGAATGACCAGTGACTTGTTGATATTTAAATTCTTGAAATGTTGGAGTATGGAATTTTTGGATGATATTTCACAGTCTGTTCAATGACTTCACACTGAAGGTGGTGGGGACACCAATAAAAATAGTGCTGCTCATTTCTTTGTCATGTCATTTACAAAGGTATGGAGGAGAAGTTCTCACTAAAAAAAAAAAATCGTGTGCTGCAGCTGCATCAGATGGAGAAGAGTGGGCAGGTGGCAAAGAGCAGAGGGCATTTGGCAAATAATAAAATGCTGTTCTTTGAGTTGGTAAACAAGTTTTCTTGCGTATGAGTGCTACCCACCATGTGTGCACACATACACACGCATGCATTTGAGTTGGCCTGAAAACAAGCAGACCGCCAGCCTGCCTCCACACTGAGGGCTCCTCACAAAGTCCCTCAGGCATCTTTGACCTTGTTTCCTGGTCTACTAGATTGCTGGCTTCCACAATTTTAGAGGGATGGAGGTTTTGGAATGAATCCTGGGAGCAACTAATGGCTTCTTTGAGGAAAGGTGACAAGATTAAATATTTTGGTACCAAAAGGAGAGAAAGCTAAGAGTGACCCAGAAATCATCTTCAAAAGTGTATACAAAGGTATTCTTTGGAAATGTAATGGAATGTTCTTGTTCTTCATTGAGGATGAAACTCCAAAAATGGCTAAAATTAGAAAGGAATGATGTTTTACAGCAAGACTCCCTTAAATAAAAATATTGCTCTCATTGGAAGGGCTTTCTACAGGTGGTTATAGAATTTTCTTCCAGGAGATTCCTTCTGACAGGTTATTTATGAATGGGTTATTTATTCCTGTATGGTGTTTTTAGAAAGCACTATTTGCTGTGTGCCCAGCACTGTGTTACGTATTGTGAGAGAAGAATGACAAGGAGAATGCGGCCTGGCTTCTGTATGCAAAAAGATTTTAGAGTGTAGTTATGGAGACAGAAATGTATGCAAATAGTATAGTGAAACGTAACAAGAAGATGCTCACCATGGTCATGTACACTGAGTACTGAAGCACGCATGGGTGTACTGCACATGAAGTTTGTATGGTAGAGTATTCCAGGTTAGTTCTTTGCCCACTTGAGTTTGAGGAGAAAATCTGATCAAACTGGGATTCATTTGTTGACTTCTCCTTCTTAAGTCTGCCCTTATGAGGGCTGTGTAGTCTTACAAGGCCTGGCCCCTACCTACTTCTAGCCTCATCTTGAGCCGTGATCTCTTATATCTGTATACTGAGCTTAAACACACATCTTCCCTCCTGCCACGGCCCTGTGTGTGTGCTGAGACTTTTTTTTTTTTTTTAAAGAGAGAAGAACAATGAGAGAGAGAGAGAGAGAGAAACAGAGAGAATCAATTTTATTTATTCTTTCACATGGCTTTCGTTGCTCTGACACTTAGATGTGTATGTGGGTGCTGGGGTTTGAACCTGTGTACTTGAGCTTGCCGGGCAAGTGCCATAACCACCGAGCCACCGCTCCAGCCCCTGTGCTGAGCCTTTTGTCAGGCGTGCTCTTGCTGTTTCTTTGCCTAGTTAACTTTGAATCTTTCTTGAGATCTAAGAGGTTAGTCTTCATGTCCCTTTCTAACCTCCCTGATCAGGTCCATGCCCAGATTAGAGTGCCTTGTGCCACTTTCTTTTTCTTTTCTTTCTTTTTTTTTTTAAGAGAAAGAGGGATAGTGAGAGAGAAAGAGAATCAGTTTTATTTAGCTTTTCATGTGGTTTGTGTTGCTCTTATATTGCATTGTGTGTGTGGTGCTGGGGTTTGAACTTGTGTCCTGTACATGCTAGGCAAGCGCGGTCACCCCTCCAGCCCCCTTGTGCCACTTTTCAGTAGCACCACCCATTATAATTTAAAGTGTACTTAGATTTAACGCTAATGTCTGTTTCTCCATCCAGATAATGAGTTCCATGAGGGCAAAAGCATGTCTGCATTTGACCTTCTTTGTGTCCTCAGCATTTAGCATAGTGTGTGTTCAATAAATATTTATTTGAATGAATGAAGGAATGAATGTATGGAGGACTAACTTGACCTTTGTTAGGCATGAGGTTCTGCTCTAACATTAAATGCCTTATTTAATGGAAGAAATTGCTTCCTGATAAACCTCCCCCAAATCTTAGTAGTTTAAAACAACAGTTTATTTCTGTGCACTGACCAGACAGTTCTTCTGTTTCATATGATGTTATGTAGGCACTAGGATGGCTAGAAGGTCCAAAATAGCCACACACATGTGGTTGTCAGTTGGTGCTGGCTGGGAGCTCAGCTAGAGTTCTTGGCAGGGGGCTCAGTTTTCCTCCACCTGGGCCTCAGCATAGCTGCCTGAGCTTCTTGATAATATGGTGGCTGGATTCCAAACAGGAGATCCCAAGATGCAAAGGCTAAAGCTGCAACTCTCCTATGCTTTCTTTCAAAAGTGATATCACATCACTTTTCTTGCATTCTCTAAAGTCAAAACCCATCTAAGATCCTTGCCCCATTTTAGTGGGAGAGAAAAGAGATTGTCTCTAGATGGGAGTACTACAAGGTCATATTGTAAAAGAGCATAGGGGTAAAAACAAAATAAGAAATCAAATTCAGTGTTAATATAATGTTACACATTGAATAAATTAAAGATTATTCAATCTATATGATAAATTAAAGGAAAATATATATTCAATATATGCCCAAAAGAGACATTTTATAAATTTAAAACATTTCTAAAGGAGATGGGTTGGTGGTACATGCCTCTAGTTCCAGCTACTCAGAAAACAGGTAGGAGAATCATTTATGTCCAGAAGCTCAAGACCAGTCTAAAATTTTCAAGATCCATCTAAATTTTTTTAAATCCAATAAAAATGATCAACTAACATTTCACAGAAAACATATTAAGCAGAGAAACTACAGACAACTTTTGTATTCAGCAATCAGTAAGTGTTTAAAAAACAGCATATCTACAGAGTACTTATTCAGCCATTAAATAAAAATGAACTAAATATGAATGTAATGATATGGAGATAGATTTCAGACATTCACTTGAAATATGTTCAAGTGAAAAATATAAGTTATAGAATAATATGTAGCAAACTTTCATTAAACAAAAGAGCTGGTTGGATTGAAGATATGATTGCAGCTATCTTTGTAACCATCTACCTTAGAGCAAGAAACCTAGTATTATTTAGGGTATGCTAATCAGATGATCCTTACAATAATTCAGTAAGCCCACATTGTATTTAGACAACTAAAACATATTCAGATTGTAAGTTGATAATGTAATAAGACAAGTTGGCAGACATATTCTTTGGGTTATAATTTGAGCACTGATTATAGTCACGTGTCTGATGAAATGCAAATTAATCAACAGAAGGTATCTGCCTCGCGCATAGCTCTAAGAATAATCGTATGCCTGGAGGCATGTATATATGCAAAATTTATCCATAAACATAGAATCACAGAATTTTAGAACAGGAAGAAATTGCAAAAAGAAAATACTTCAATTTCTTATTTTCAGATAAATAAAACATAGGTTCAAGGACATAAAGGTCACACCAATAAATAGTGGTGAAACTGAAACAGAGGGAGCCTTACATTGCTGTTCTCTCACCACAGCACACTTTACCCTGAATAATCAAGACAGACATACAAATTCACAGAGATTAGGTGCATTAAAGGTCGTAGGAGTTTATTAGGTTTCTTCCTAATTCCATCATGGATGGCATTTTTTGTTTGCAGGGTTCACACTTCATTTTGAATCACTTATTTATGTTTGTATATTTACTTACTTAACTAGTCATTGTATTAGTCTGATTCTAACCAGTTTAATCAAATTGCTTGAGTTTTTACAAATGTGGGATTTTAATATAGAGACACAGTTAAACAAGTGATGACAGAACTTAAAAGCTAGACCCAGAAGTCAGCCAAAGCAGGAAGCCACTGTCACCTTTAGGCTAGAAGGACAAAGAGAGGAAACTATTACTGGGGCCCAATGGCCACAGTCACCTGGCAGGAGCTAGAACCCTAGGGAAACTGGTTGGTGGGAGCCAGAGACACAGAAGAGACGCAGCCTCTGTCTAAGCAGCTGCTTGAGATACAGAGAATGGGGAGAACTCTTCTGCTTCTCCTTCCTCCATCCTCCAGTCCTCTGCACTGACTGACCTGGGAGCTGGGGAAGCAGCTCCCAGCTTTGACCCCCTGAGATAGAAAGCTGCACCAGGAGGGGCAGGAGTGTATCTGAGGGAAACAAGCCAGGACCAGCACAACCATTTTTGTACTTTAGAGGCTGTATGGATGACGATAACAGATTATTTTCATCAGCCAAGCAGGAAGGTTTTTCTTGCTCTGTAAGTAGAACTTGCTTGCTAAATGGTAAATGGTATGGTCCAGTTACAATGAACTTTAAGGAAATGTTCACACTTCTTTGTGATTTTGTGTGTGTGTGTGTGTGTGTGTGTGTGTGTGTGTAATGAACCTTTCTAAACTGAGATCTGAGAGAGCAAAAAAGAGCTCTGTCTCTGGCAAATTGTGCTTTGTTCTTCCTTTTTGACTTGAATACATTGAACTGAATTTACGAAATTCATGATTGAGAAATCTGATTATGGAGCAGCTAACCAGTTAAGCAGTCATTTTTTTCTTATCTGTAAGTCTTGGTTCTCGGCCCAGAGTTTCCTAAATTTCACTTATGGAGAATAAACAACTGTTACTCTTCAGTTTATAATGATAAAGTTTTATTGACACTTAAATTCTGATTCAGGTTTTCATCTTTTAAGAAGCTATATGGAAACCAACGCTGAAAATGGTTGGCTTGGCCTTGGCCCCTCCCCTTCATTACTCCACCTGCTGCCCCAGTGTCTTCCCTGGGTTTCAAGAAGCCCACACTACTTCTCTCTCCGTCGACGGAAAAAAGGAGGGGCAGAGCTGAAAAGAATCTAATTTAGTCAAACCATGGGTGTGGCTTGCTGTAGAAACCACCTTTTCTGAGCAGGAGCTAGGTGGCTCAGCAGTTATTGCGCTTGCCTAGCACGTGCAAGTAGGTAATTTCGAACCCCAGCATCACGTTTGCAACGAAATCTCAGAGCAATGACCCACATGAAAAACTAAATAAAATTGATTCTTTTTCTCTCTCTCACACACAGTCCCTCTCTAAACAAAAAACAAACAAACAACAACAACAACAACAAAGCCATCTCTCCATGCCTGGTGAGGCTACTAGCTCATTGGATTTTCCAGGGCCAATGGAGTCCTGATGTGCCCTGTTCTCTGGGTGTGGTGGTAGCGTTGTAAGCTCTACTCTTCTTCAGTGTCCAGCCCTTTCTTGGTCTCATTTCTGAAGCTCAAGCACAGAACGAAACGTAAATCCCAACCAGGGGTTGCAGCTTGCAGCTCACTCAGATTCATCATAGGCTAGGAAATGCCAACACATGTGGGGAGTAGGTTGCAGGCGCCGCTCTGTAGCTCGGTTTGGCCTTTGCACGCTTTCCAGTAACATTTTGAAGCAGAGTGCTTCCTTTACTTGGCCTTAGCTGGAGCTTGCTTCCCAGTCTGAGTGAGTGTGCTAAGAATGGGTTATGGGCCTCAAAACCATCAGCCCTCTGAGTCGGTCCCTTAGTAGGGTGTGCCTGGTGTCTGCTGAGCCTCTGGACTTCTCATTTCCTCTGGATCCAGGATATTACTTCAGTATTTCCTCTGTGGGCCATGGCATGACAAAGCTTGCAACCATCCCCAGGAACACACTCTAATACCTCTCCAGATTAGAATACATGGAATTGATAAGTCTGAAGAAAAGCACACTGTTATCCCCAGTGAACCCCCCACAAAAACACATTCTGATTTAAACAGTTGGTATCGTCCTGCCTTTGCCAACTTATATGCCCTCCTGCTTCATGAACCTGGAAAACTGAGGTAGAGTACAGTACTCTTATTCTAGAAGAGTGTAAGTTCTGAACTTGACTACACAGAAACACATCAGGAACTTCACATGGGTTTAACCATGATTCTGGGGGAAGGGAGAGGACACTGAGCAGAGGTAGGACCGTGTGTTATTCAGTCAGCTTTTCATCATAGTAACACATACCTGATTTAACCAACTTATAAAGAGGAAAGATTTGTTTAGGGTCATGATTTCAGAGATTCCAGTCCATGATGGGTTGATCCCATTGATTCTAGGCCTGGGGGTGGGGAATGCATCATGGTGGTAGAGCCTGGAGAAGCAAAACTGCTCACCTCATGGCCAGGATGCCCAAAAGAGAGAAGAGAAGGAAAGGCACCACCCGCTTCAAGTGCACATCCCCAGTGACTCAAAGACTTCCCACTAGGCCCACTCTGAAAGGTTCTACCTTCCCCAATAGTGCCGCTCTGGGAACCAAGCCTTTAACACCTGGGCCTTTGGACACTTACCCAAACCATGGCGGACCAGATAGAGAAGCCAGAATTCATGAGAAGGCTGAATTATAGACTTGATTTTGAGGAAAGAGTTTCGTTGCTTTCTAGTAACAATAATAATAACCTGTGTGCTATGGCAACCTGCTTTTGAAATAGTTAAGGCTGATGTATTATCAGCACTTGGGATGAATATAAACGGTGCTTTGGAATTCCTTAAAGATAGTTCTCATTTTTACTAGAGAAAACATGCCCCTTTTAAACTTTCCTATTTTCTTTAGCATAACTTTTCTTATTGTACACATAAATAAAATAGGGAGAATGCTTGAATTTGAAGGGATGACATCTAGCATTTGTGCTTTATGTTCTGAAGGCATTAATTAGGTAGGGGCTATAAAATTTACTCGACAGCTACTGACCCTTCCTGATCATTTCACTATCATTTGGATGACAAATCATGTCTACTTTATTTCTCATTTTATATTCTTCTCTGTAGGGGAATATATCTTTCTCCAGGGCTACAGTTTAATTACTACAGCAGTATTTGTTTTGAGAGGAAATATCAACATGAACTTCAAATGGAATATGTGTTTCTCTGGGTTGGCAGAATCACCAGAAGTAGTAAACTTCTAGCATGTTCACTGTGTCCATTTATTAGGATTATATTTTGAAACTGCTATGGAAAAATTTTTAACAGTGCTTTTTTCAATACATGGAAAATGTATAGCAATGGAAATGTATAGCACCTTGTCCAGATAAATTTATCATTCCTTCTACTATCTTTTTAAATGGCTCAGTTCTATCACTAACAACCTAAATGGTGATTATGTTTCAGAATCAAACAGGTGGATAAAATGACCACTGTTATGGCTAAGATGCACCATAGTCATTGCTTTTTATTTTGCCTCTTCAAGAGTGTGTGTATGTTGAGCAGAAAGGTAGAGATAGAATTCTCTCAGGAATTTAGGAGTGGTATTCTATTATCACAGAAATCTAGCATTTTCATCACTCAAATTGAAACATTATCCCTGTTAGCAGTTATTCCCCATCTTCTTCCTCACCCCTAGCCCTAAGCAACTACAAATCTCTCTGTTTCTATATTTGTCTATTCTAGATTTTTCATATAAATAGAGTCATACAATAATGTCTGGTCTTTTGTGACTGGTCACATACTTTATTAACACATCCTCTACACCAGCCCATGGGATTTCAGTGGCAGCCTCTGGTCTAAATGTAGAGATGTTGGTTTGCCTTTGGAAATGGACTTGCCTTTCCTTAAACTGATGTCCACAATAGCTATTCAAGTTGTGGTATTGAATAGGGTGGGTCATGTGTATATTTATTAGGAGCTGCAGTCTCAGGTCATAAAGCTGAAGAGTTCTTTTGGCAAAACTATGTGATCTGCATGGAACCTCTGACCCTGGCCTCCTTGTCACCAGTGGCTCCCATCTATAGACAGGGTCTATGTAATAGGATGTCACCAATAGAATTAAACATGTCGGAGCAATAGAAATGGTTATTGTCATCATTTTCAATAATTTTTAGTAATAGAAACGTCTCAGGTACTTGTAATTCAAAACGCTTCTTGTATTTTATTTAGATGTTCATAATAATGCAGCTTTGGTAATTATAATATTTCTTCTTTGAGAAAGACAATTAAGGAGAAAGCAGAGTGCTTGAGTCCCAAGCTAAGTACAATATTTATGGGAATTATTGAGTATATAAAACTGTATGTGGCAGGTGCTGCTCAATTATATTTGAACACTTCCCTGGGGGACAAAAGTCAATTATCAACACAGTCGTTTAGGAGAGAAATAGGTCAGCTGCAAACATTCTTTGCTAATTTCAGAAAGCTCGAGGGTTGATTTAATTTGAGGATATGTTTGATTCTTTTGGTCTCTGTGTTGAGGACTCTGGAAGGAAAGTCTTGGTTTTTCATTTGATATTGTCATATTCCTTTACCTTAATACAATATAAAATTTCTTTTGGTCATGTAAATGAAAATTAAGCCATATATCTTTTTAAAAAATGATAATAAATCTGCATTATAAGAATAATGTGTGCCAGAGTTATTATTATTATTACTATTATTTCTACATTAGGAGAGATGCTCAGAAAATGTCATATTTCCAAGTTTTTTTTAAGAGAGAGGGACAGTGAGAGAGAGAGAAAGAGAGAATCAATTTTATTTAGTTTTGCATGTGGCTTTTGTTGCTCCATCACTTAGTTGTGTAAATGGTGTTGGGGTTCAAGTCTGCATCTTCATGCAAGTTTTGTAACAGTTGAGCCACTGCTCAAGCCCCCAAGTTTTTTTTTTTTAAGAGAGACTGGAGGGAGAGAGAGAGAGCAAGAGAGAGAGAATCAACCATTCCAGGCAACCGTAATAACTGCTGAGCCACCATTCCGGCTCTCCAAGTATTTATTTAATAGTTCTACATAAGAGTAAAGAGTGTTATTTTTTAAAAAAGCTTTGATTTTTATTTTTTAAAGAAAGATGGGACAGTGAGAGAGAGAGAGAGAGACAGAGAGAATCAATTTTTATTTAGTTTTTCACATGGCTTTCGTTGCTCTGAGACTTCATTGTGTACATGCTGGGGTTTGAACTCAAGTACTTCCGCATGCCAGGCAAGCGCTGTAAGCAGAACCACTGCTCCAGCCCAAAAGTATTGCTTTTTAAATAATAATAAGTGTACCATAAAAATTTCCATTTTATGGAGAGAATCATGGACTATGATTCCTCTGACAAGGGTCTCATATCCAGAACCTACAAAATCCTCAAAAATGTCAACTACAAAAACACTAACAGCCCAATTAATAAATGGGCCAAAGAGCTAAATAGAAACTTCTCACCAGAGGACATTGATCAAGCCAATGAATACGTGAGAAAGTGCTCTAAATCTCTAGTAATCAGAGAAGTGCAAATGAAAACCACATTAAGATATCACCTTACGCCAGTCAGAATGGCAAAGATGAAGAAAATAAACAACAATAGATGCTGGAGGGGCTGTGGAGAGATAGGCACACTAACACACTGTTGGTGGAGCTGCAGACTGGTACAGCCCCTCTGGAAAGCAGTGTGGAGAATCCTCAAAAAACTAGGGATGAGCCCACCATATGACCCTGCTATTCCACTCCTGGGTATCTTTCCAG
>PVKS010027110.1:0-27861 GCA_004027875.1 Aplodontia rufa | reverse complement strand
GCTAGGCTGTGGCTGGAGAAAGCAGGACTTTGAGGTTTACACTTTGTGCCTGGTGAACACGGCCCTCTCTCTCTCTCCACTTCCTGGTTGTCCTGAAGTGTAGCCCTCTGTCACACCCTTGTGCCATGAGGTTCTGCCTCAACATGGACCAGGAGCCATGGACTGGGCCAGCCATAGAGCAAACCCCTGAATCCCTGAGCCAAAATAAACTTTTCCTCCTCTAGCTGTCCATGTCAGGGCTTCTGGTCACTACCCTGAGAAAGCTGACTCAACAACGGGGACACATCAGCAGAGGAGACGAGAAAAGGAGCGGCCTGTTGCAGAGGAGAGAACCCAGGACAGAATGCGTTCCTTGAGGCCAAGGGAAAAGCAAGGTGCTGAGAAGAAGCAGCGTCAGAGGGTGCAGACGCTGCTGCTGGGGCCAGCAGGACACAGGCGGGAAGCTAGCCCTGGCTGCAGTGGCAATTGGGTCACTGGAGACTGACAAGACCAGCTTCCGTGTCCTGAGAAGGACCATGCACATTCAGCAGCCATTCGGATGACCTGTCCCAGTTCACGAAGGGTCTTGTTTTTTCTCCCAATTATTAGCTCTACCAAATAAATAAATAAACTCAGTAGAGGGAAAGATCAATCTTTCTAATTGCAGATTTTTGTCCTCTTAAAGAAGTGCATCCGTTTCTTATTAGAGCCTTGTTTTTGTGTTCCTGAGTGAGTGTGCATACGTGTAAGTGTTTAATTTCCAAGCTGGAGCTGCTTTGATCCTGGAAAACAGGAGACTCTGCATTCCTTCCAGATGAGGCCTCTGCTACGCCTCCTATTCACTTTTCTCCTCCCCTGCTCACTCGAGTCCACGGAGGCCAATTAAACTGCCTCCGCCAGCATCTAACACATCACACACTCTCTCACCACGCAGGTGATTATCAACATCCACCGTTTTTCAGAGTAAGTACTGAGAGGCACGCGGGGCGTTTCACTTTGTCTGTCGAGCAGAAACACATTGCAACTTGCTATGCCCTGGTGCTCTCGGGAGCAGTGCCATTAAGTACAGGAAGACACCTGCATGGCGCTTCCTCCTCCTAATTAGCGAGGTCAAATCATTGCCCTCGTCTGTGGTTTTCAGTTCTTGTCCACTTTCCGAGGCTGGATGATTAAGTTTGATGCATGACTCACTCACTAAAGTCATTATAAGAAAAGTAAATAAAATATTTTAGCAATGTCTGAAAACACAGAGGAAAGTAATTCCTGCTAGCAGGAAAACGAGGCCAGAAAGTTCTTAAGAGTATGAAAATATAGAAGTTTGTATACCTCCCAGGAATTCTTGTCTCAACCTACTCTGAACATACATATTGGAAAATTATGGTTTCATTGAAAAATTGCCTCTATTTAAAATGCTGGAAATGGCTAGTGTGTAAAATAAGGAAATCATATTATTCCCAAGTTACAGCTGAATCCGCATTATTCTTCTCCTTGATTATTTAGAAAAACCATTTATAGTAATATATACATACATATATATACATATATATGTACACACACACACGCACACACACACACACAAAGCTGGCATGAAGGAATCCTGAAAGCTCTTAAGTAACTAACCAGGAGATACTGGCAAACTGTGGTAATGTTGCTTCCTTTCTCAACCAGGTAATCTATTTGTTAGTTGGTGATGATAATGGTATGTTGGTTGCCATAAAAGAGGCCCCCAAACTCTTTTCTCTGCCTTTTGAAGGTGAAAATTAGATTATGTTAGACATTAGGAAAAGATGTTGTGTTGATGGTATTATTGGGTGAAAATGTATAGCAGAGGGCTGGAGCAATGGCTCAGCGATTACAGCACTGGCCCAGCATGCACAAGTACATGGGTTCAAACTCCAGCACCACGTACACAACTAAGTGTCAGAGCAACGAAAGCCATGTGAAAAACTCAATAAAAATTGATTCTCTCTCTCTCTCTGTCCTTCTCTCTTAAAAAAAAGAAAAAGAAAAGAAAAGAAAATGTATAGCAGAGAGCTGCAGTAGCCTAAGGTTACTCCCTCTGCCTCCATGCCACACAGAGCATTCAAACAGTAGTTTCTGGAAGAATAACCAGCCGTCTTTTGATTCGTTGACTCACTCACCTTCTCAACTCCTTTGTGCTGAACTTGCCATCCGCCAAGACCTGTGTTCACCTCCAGTAGAGGACTTCCAAGGAAGACCATTCCAGGACAGAGAGAATGGCAGGTTGATGCCATGAGAGGCCAGGCAAGGAGACACTCTTATCCCCTTTAGAGTTTCATCACACACATCATGAGCACCACCAGGATGCAGGAATGCAATGTGAGCACTGGTAGAATTTACCTGTTCTTATTCCACGTACCATGTGTTCCCGGACCCCTTCAATCTAAAATGCTTCCCCTGATATTTCTTCTTTGTACTCTGTTATGGTCCTTCACAGGATTCCCACAAATGACAAGGACTGCATAATGGTGTGTGTTTTTGTGAAGTCAGCATACGCCCTATTAGAGGGAGGCATCCACGAGGGCAGAGAGCTCACTGGGTTTGGTCAGCACTGCATATAATAGCACGTAGCACACAGATGTTCAATTGATTGGCTGCTCATAATAATTATTAACAACTAATACAATCGCAGAACAGGGAATTTACCATTGATCTACATCCCCAGGCCCTTTTATATTTTATTTTGAGACAGGGCTTGCTAAGTTACCCAAGGTAACCTCAACTTGTGACCCTCCTGCTTCAGCCTCCTGAGTAGCTGAAATGACAGGCACGTGCCACCATGTCAGCCCAACAGAGTTCTTTCCTGGGCATCAGTCCTTGTATGGTAGAATATTTTCAGTATCATTATTCCCAATAAATGTTCTATCTATTTGACTTTTAGCTTAGATTATTTGCACTGTCATAGAAATTTTCCCCAGTGCTGCACCCAAATTCCCAAGGTCTTCCTGAATTTTGATATCCAGAATTGTGTCTTCTAATCCTTCTATCCTATTGTAGTTCTGCACGCAAAGTCCCTTATGTTCCTGAGTTAGAAAAGCGCGAGCTGAGAATGCTTTGTTGAAACTACCCAAAATGGCACTGACAGGTCATGCCGTTGAATATAGCACAGCAGAGGGCTCAGCCTGGGTCACGCCAGGCCCTCTACACAGCTTTTAATTTCCATCTTTACCAGCGTCTTCAAGGCCCAGAATTCCTTTGCCTCAGCATCCTGAAGTCTTCCATTACCCAAAGTTATGTTGCAAAATCTTCAATTTTATTCCACCTGCTGCCTTACTATCTTTTTAAACACACAGCCTATCTGTGCTGAGATCCACAGCACTCTAAAGAACTGACACATTGACAGATGCTGGCATTTGGTTTTAGGCCACCACACTGTTCTGGGTTTTCTCCTACCAGCTGGTGCTCTCCATCTATTGTAATTGACCACCAAATGTTTTTGGGAGTCTGGGAACTGGACCTAGGTCCTCTTCTTCCATCTTTTCTTGTCCTGGAGGACCTCCATTCAGACTGGTGGCTGTAAGTACAACAGTGCCAGAGTATGTGTCTCCAGCCCTTAAATCAGGCTCTGAACTCCACCTGCCCAGAATGTTCCTTCAGCTGGAGATCTAAGAAATCTCAAGTCATCATGATGAACTACTCTTCACCAAGTACTTGCCATACCTCCCCCCAAGGTACACCAACTGCCTGGTTTCTCAACCAAAATCCATCCCTGATTCCTCCCTGTTCTTCATTCTCTGTATCTCACCTTGAGTAAGTTTTATTTCATATTCCACCTTGATTCACTCCACCTTCTCCAGCCTACATCCCACTTCCCTATCATGCAAAGCCACCACCGCCCCTGCGATATTGCAAGTTACACTTAACTAGGTCCCTCCCTCTGCCACTGACCTCTGCAATCTGTTCTCCAGACAAGGAGCTCAACAGATCTAATTTAAAAAGAGAAGCCTTGTCCTCCACTTGCTGAGAGCCCTTCAATTGCTCTACATTGTTTTTAAAATTAGATCTAAGCACTCCCCTCCTTACTGCGACTTCCAACACATCAGGAGAGCTAGCCCTGCCAGCTTGGGTTTCTAACTCTATTCCCCCCACAGCCCCTCAAAAGCTTGCTGGATGACTGAATAAACAAATAAACAGTCAACCCACAACTCCCAATGCGAAGCACTCGCAAAGGACTTTCTCTTTCTTTAAAGGAAAGGAATGCTTCTTTCGCTTTCCCTCCTCCCACACGCTCCTACTTAGTTGAGGTGAAATAAGAATCTCTAGACCCAGATTATTCCATCAACCTACTCTCCTCATAGTCTTAAAAATTGTCTCTCTTGATGTCTTGAATCCTCAATTGTCAAATGAAGGATTTGGAGTGGACTAATGTTTTTCCAACATTTAGATGAAAGAAAAAATTTAAAATAAAATGACATAATGAGTTTTGATATATGAATTATTTAAAAACAATGCTGCTCTTGGTAAATGGGTTAGGGCTATTGGGACCCTGCCAATCTACAGACCGGTCTGTGCCTATCTTTGGGGACCCCAGAGGCATCTCCATATACTTTCCACACTCTGCAAAACCCAGTTCAAAAACCACTGGACTCTAAAGTCTCTAAGCCCCTGGTAGATCTAACATTTCATGATTCCAATTCTGAAATAAACAACAGATGTCGCCAACTAAAGCCGAATGAAATTTATTCATGTACTCCTTTAAAAATTAAATGGAAGACTTTTCTCCCCCTTAAAAACCAAGCAAAATTCATTGCTTGGAATTCTGACAGAGTATACAAAGAGCCTTTTAAATGCTAAAGAACATTCATAAATGACTTTGTCACAAAGTGTTATAAGATTTTGCAAAATTGAGCTTATGTAGGTTTTTGCTGACTTGAAGTGTTATTGATTAGAAAATACCTTCTACCCTCCGGGTTATGCGTGCCTCAGAAGGTTTGGGATCCAGGAACTGGAGGCGGCTCACCTATGCACTGGGAAGGTCAACCCACCATAGAAACCCATTAAAACACACACGCACATTCACTCAGCTCGGAGGTTGAGAGTGGCAGATCCAATCTCACCCAGAGCACACTGCAGCCTCCAGGAGGCTGATGTAATTCTCCTGCGAGTCTGTGGTTTAAATGGAATTGATTATTTAAAAATATTAGATATGGCATTGCTTGCTTTTTTTCACATTGCATTAAGCACTCTGATACATGGGCTAGAAACTAGACAGATCTATGTACTTGTTCATCTGTCTGCATCTTCCATTCACATGCATGTTCACATACCTGCACACAGTGCACACAGTGTGTACTAAGAGGAGATAGCAATGTTAATAGTTTACAGATGTGCCAGAATTTACACACACACACACACATATACATGTAGCATTTATATGTATAGAATTTCATATAATCCTTATTAAAGCTATGTAAGCCAGGAATTTAAAAACAATGACTAAGTACAAAAACAAACCACTGATTTTCATACATTTATCTTACTTAATTGTCCCCATATTTCAAATAAGATGGAGGCTGTGAGAGCCAAGTGGCTGATCCAGCGTGGCAGTGTGAAAGGGCGGATTTGTGAATGAAATCCAGTTCTATTTGCTGGCTGTTGAAGACAGCATCGCTCCTCTGCCACACAGCTTCAACTAATCCCAGAGTAGAAAGTGGGTTTTTTTGTCCAGGGCTTGTCTGCCGGAGCAGCCTTCGCCGAGTCATTTGCTCTGAATTGCTTTGCTAACGTCAGAGCTGGATTTTCATAGATGCATGCCTGCTCAGTAGCCTGTGTCTCTCACGCATCAGACAGCACCGTTGGAGCCAAACTGGTGAGTCTGAAGTCTGGGTCAAATCTCTTAGAGTTTGGCTCGAGACCTTGACCTCATTCCTCCCTTACCTGAGGAACAGCACTGGGCAATGGTGCCCCCTCTCCCACACGCCCACCTCCCTCTCTCTCCTCCCTTCCGTTTCCTCCATTGCCACCAGCCCTGGGTTTTCTCCTCTATGCAATATGATACATTGTCTTTCTCGTGTCCTTCATCCACAGCTGGAAGAATTAGAAACCAGTCCTGTAAGACCAGGAGAAACGTGAGCATTGGCTTTAGTGGTTTAGGGACTCTATACTGCCCCGTCTCCTTTATGGGACATCTGCCGAGGAATTCCATTCACATGTAGCTTAAGCGTGTTGCCCAAGATCTCAAGAGCCTGCCACAGCCTGGAAGTTGTGAAAATGATCCTGGATTGAGCCATTCTGTGACGAAGGGATGAGAATTGCCCAAGATAAACTACGAGTCTAGTAACTAAACGGTACTGAGCTTCTAAGGGAGGAGGAAAGATAAACGGTCTCCTTGAGTACAAATCTCTGGCTCTTGTAGAAAAACTATTCTCCAACTTGGAGACCATGTTACAGGAAGGGACCATCTGCCAATGGCTCATCGCTGATGGAGAGAGAGTTCAGCGCAACGGTGATGGATCTGCTCAGCAGCCCCATCCATCCTGAGAGCTGCCCTGACCATGGTGTGCAGCAGCTCCCTCCTTCCTGCTGCTTGCTGTTGGTCTACAGAGACAGCAGTTCTTTCCCTGGAAATGGAGAAGGGAGGAAATCCACACACAAGCTGTCATAGCCTGGCTGATGGCCCTGAAGTCTATCATGTAGCTCCTGACAATCACCTTGATCCTCAGTTCTCCAAAAAGTGTAGTTAGCACAAGTCAGCAGTTTCCCTTAGTGCAAAGTTAGCTGTGTAGTGGCTGGAAACTTCTGGAAAGCCCTGAAAGAATATGATGTCATCATGTGATTCTTCCCAAGGAAGAGGACTTCTTGTTTTCAATTCTTTTTCTTATACAGAAGAATTGACACAGTAATAACACCCCAAATTAGCAGGGACCTTTCATCCATTACCCAGGCCAGCAGCCATAGCTACATGGGGGTACTAACTGGGACACTTCCCAGGTGTGTTAATACCTGTGTGCATGATAATTAATGATGTAGGTTTATCTCCTCTTTAGTAACTCATGTCTTCATTTCTCAACTTAACTCATTATGTACTTATTCTTGGCCATAATTTCAATAGAAATTGGCAAAATCCCTTCATTAGAAATAACAGTGGTGATCAGAAAGTGCAAGGTGGAGATGAATGGAATAGGGAGGCCAGAGGAGCAAGATTAAAGGTGCCATGAAAGTAGCAAAACACCTTGAAAAAGAAAATTATGAGTTGTCCTTCTTCATTGGCCCGGAAATGTGGACACTCAATCATGGTCACAGTGAACATTTTTTCCATACCCAAAGCTGTGGAACAAATAGTCTGACCAGGAACCTTTGTGCCACTTTCTGAAAGTGAAATATGGTATTAGAGATACAATTTGAGTCCTGAAATATGAGAGCCCACAAAACATCAATAGATTTGGAGTCAACTAAAAAGTAGATTTAAAAATGACAATGTCCAAAAAACTCAAAGGTAAATGTTTGCTGAAGTCATGTGCTCAGGGCCAAAGGACTGTTTCATATCAATGCAAGAGTGGGTAGGACTGACTGAGAGACCTTGAGCACCCCACCTCTCCAGCCACCAGTTCCCTCAACTGTAAATTGGAAGGGTTGCACTAGGTAATTTCAAAGATCTCTTCCTATACTAATAACCTGAAATTCTAGAATCTATATTCTATGCCATAGTGGTCCTGCCTCCAAACCATGGTGTGTGGGTGCACAAATGCACACACATACAGTCACTCACACACTCACTCAAAGCCTGGCAGCTAATTTTTAAGGTGGCCAACATGTTCTCCACCTCCCGTCACTGGATCTTTCAATCAGGATCATATGTCCAGAACTTTTTACAATGAGGTAATACAACACTGTCTAAATGTTTGATGATCAGAATGCACTTCCTTAGGCCTCTGGGTTCTTTGGGCCAAGTTAGTTCTAACTTGAGAAATGACAGCAGCCAGCCCAAAACTCCTAACCCCAGAAGTTTAGCTAATACCTGGGTTCATTCTTCCTCAATTCCTGACAGTCTTTAAACCTCTAACTGTAAAAGGGTATACAGTATCTACTTCAGACAAGTGCTAAGAAGAATGAATAAAATCATAAATATAAAACAGTAACTTCTATTTCTCTGAGTCATAAATTAAGCACAAGACTGAGCGCAGCTTCTATGATCAAGAGCTCTTAATGTTTACATCGGCTCCTCCTCTAAAGCCCAGGGTCTGGCTTCCCATTCCTTGGTGGCCTCGACTCACAGCTAGGTGCTGTCTCACCAATGACCATGCAGAAATGGCTAAAAGCAAGCGGCAGAGTGAAGCCCACTGGAGGAGCTGGGACCCAGATCACAGAAACAGACTATCCCAGATGTCACAGTGTCTTCCTAATTAGCATACTTTTCATAGACCAATCAGTGAGTCCTCTTCTTGTGGCTTTAATAGACTCATTAAATATGTAGACAGAGACCAATATAGTTATTGGCACTCATTTGTAGCAGTAAAAACCAGGATGCTGAACCATTTATAAGGAATGTAGTAGTTAATTTTTCTGTCAACTTGGCTAGGCAGTGTGCCCAGTTTTTTTGGTCAAACATTAGTCTAGGTGTTGCTGTGAAGATATTTCATCGATGTGATTAACATTTGAATCAGGAGACTTTCAGTAAAACAGATGGCCCTTTTGCAGGTGTGCTTCATCCACCTGAAGTCCCTAGGAGCACAGATTCAGGTTTCCTGGGGAAGAGGCAATTTTCCCTCAAGACTTGGAGTAGGAACACTGCAGATTTCCGACTCCAGCTTCAACTCTTCCCTGAATTTCCCACATGCTCCACAGATTTTCAGATTTTCATTTCCTTCTCTCTCTCTCTCTCTCTCTCACGCGCACACACACACACACACAGAGTACATATCTATATCTTACTGGTGCCAAATACAAAGGAAGGTCACAAATGTATGGTGAACTATGTGAAATTGCTATATTTATAGATCAAAAATAGTTGACTATCTGCTCTCCATATAGTTTGATATGTACACATATACATATAAATGCTAAAATGAGAAAAAAATGAATATTTTCTTCCTAATTTGTGATATCATCTGTGATTTTATTCTCTTCTTTATGGTTTTATTAGTTATTTATTGTTTAAAATCAATTCATAAGATTTTTTTAAATTGAAAGAAATGTAAATAGTAGTCACTGGAAAATCACTTCAGTATTGCCATAACACCCCAAATAAGTTAAGCCATTCTGAAGAATTAAAAGCTTCCTTTTAAAGATGCCTGCCATGTAGTAGCCATTTTTGTGTATGAACACCTTGGCAAAATAAATCTTTCAGGAACATAAGAGTAGGAAACAGACTAGGAAACACGGATGAGGGAAGAAGAAGAATATCCTGAGCAAAATGGTTTGCCTGGGGGAAGTGGTCTTGGGAGGTATGGTGGTAAAATGTTCAGGAAAGGGGTATAGGAACCAACAGGTGAATTTAGGAGGCTTCTCAGAGAGTGGAAGGAGAGGATCCAACAGTGGAAGGAAGGTAGGTCTTTGAAACTGCAAGCATTTCACATTGCTTAGAATTAGCCATGCACTTTTGGCAAAAGGAATCTGCTCCCAGTGATGGATTCCCAGGAAGGAAAAATAATCAGTTCCCTCAAACTCACTTGGCTTGATATGGCTTGCTTAGAATCACTACAACTAACATGTAGGAAAAAAACAGGAATTACTTTCAACAGAATCAATAAATAATTGCTGCTATTTTTTCAGAGTGTGGTATCAATAATCAGCAACATTTGCCTAGATTTCAAAATTACTGTAATTTCTATAATGATGAAAATACTGTGAGATTTTCCTTCTTAATGGAAAATTCTATCAAAACTACAGATGGTTGTTCCATGTGGCAATAATTATAATTCTGGGAGATTTATGAGAAATGGTCAACTGTCTTGGTTTGGGAAATCCTGTTGCAGGACTGCTCGATACCTTTGGCATTGATTGACGCCTCTTGCTCTCCTCCGCTCTGGTCATGAAGCCACGTATTGGAGCATCCTCACGCACCAGCCAGACTGACTGTGCTCACAGCCCAAGGTTGCACACCTCCCTGGACTTGGCCATGGTACAACAGAAAAACTGATCCAAGTAGAAACTTATGCATCTTGGCTTCCTCTGTGATCCCTGCCTTTACCTTGAGGTCTTGTGTGGACTGTCCTGCCCAGGAATGCACACGGAACAGACGCATGTCTCCTTGGTCCCCGCCTAAGTCCAGACATGAAGAAGACGACAGAGCACCATCTCATAAGCTACAGGCTCCAGAGCAAAAATAAGTATCCATAGTTGATCCCGTTGTTATGGTTGGGCTTTATGCAAACATTCTTTGCCTTGGAAGTCTAATCCATCTAGGGCTAGGTACCTTCTCAGGCTCAGTCTTTCTTCAGCTCCTTTTCTATCAAGACCTACCATCTTAATCCTTATTCCATCAATTTTCTGCTTAGTGCTGAATAATTTACATGAGTTTTTTTTCAGCATGTTTTATAAGAGTGCAAAAAATTAGGCCATCTTTCACCACTTTATTAGGAACTTCAATAGCACCAGGAGAACAAAAGGCACACGTTTTCCATGTGTGATATAACAAAATACCCAGAAGAAAGAAAATAAAACTTGAAAATAACAGCAATACTAGGATTGGTGGACAGGAAGAAATGTTCGGGTGAGAGGCATGGCCCAGTCAAAGCTGGGCAGGTTGGGCAAGCAAGAGGCAAGAGCCAGCGTCAGAGAGTAGAACCTGGAGGGGAAGCTTCCTGAAAGGGGGGCAGTGCCACGAGGTGGTATCATCCAGAGCAAAACACATCTGCAGGTACCGGAAGGCCGATAGTATCACAATGAAAGAATAATAATGATAAGACTGCCTTTAGGGGTACCAGTCCAATAAATCACATCCAAATCCCCAACCCCAAAGGGAGCACAGCCTGACTGCTTTAGGGCAACAAAAGAAGGAACTTGGCATGAATTACCATCTCATTGGCACCAAGGGAGAAACTGAGAAGTTAGAACTGGTGGAAAGTCTGGGCTTGGCAAGACAGAAGGGAAGAAGGAAGGAATGAAAAGAGGAAGGGAGGGAGGAGGAGGTTTGATGCTGAGGATCCACAGTACTGAAGTACAGTGACTTCTTTCACCTTTGTAGATTTTAAAGCATGAAAAAATAATTTAGAAATGAGTTTTTGTCCTGAGCTTGAAAATGTAAGTCAGAATGCCAATCCAGTAAGTTTAGCTAACTTTTTAATGTAGGTATTGATTTTAAATGTCTACCAGATTTTTAGCAAAAAAAAAAAAAAAAATGAAACCTACATAGGAATTAAAACGTTTCCTAAGTTGTGTGAGATTTGAAGTGGCAATTATCCAGGTACAATCTGGAGACAAAATGGTTATTCAGAAAGTTGAGACTCTTGAAAAACTTTAATTAACGAAAAAGCTATGTATTGGCTTGAATTATTCTAGTTGATGTCTCAATTGATCAAAGTCATCAATTACTCAACTTCATACCTCATTTTGCCTACATATGAATAAAATCCTCTTAATGGTTATTTTAATTGCAGGCAATAAGCTCCAAAAACCAACTCTGGAGTCCTGGCATGCAGATCTTAATCACTGAATACCCTCAAGTCTTCCAAAAATTGAGGCAAATTTAAATTTAAACTAAAAGGACAGTTCCCAGTGGGCCTCCGATGTGTGTGTGTGTGTGTGTGTGTGTGTGTGTTTAACACAATTTATTACAATAGGCATATACAATGTACCTTGCATAAAAATTACCCCCAAAACCATACATCTGATTCATAATTAGTCTCCCTTCATGAACTGGGCTGCAGATTAATCTAATTACACTGCATACCTTGGAATATTAGCTTCTGTTTACTTCTGCTTGTTTTACTCCAAAGTCTCAAACACATTTTTCAGCTTTATCTGCTGCAGGCAGGTAGAACTCTGAGGCAATCACTCAGCCATACAGAATGCAGGTGCCGAGGCTAAGTTTCCTAATACAGATGAGGGCAACGAAAGCGCACAGTGGCCTCCATTCCATAAGAAGAAATTTATTTAAACTTTCCTGGGGCTTTCTAGGTCAATAATTTTTCTATGGAGATAGAGCGAGGTGCGAGGAAAGCCTAATGTGACATGTTCTCAGAAGGACACGGCGAATCCAGAGAATCCTTCCACCTTCAGGTGAGCCTCCCAGGAAGGCAGGATGCCTGGCCCTGAATTTCATGCGGGAAGATTGATCAGACAGAAATCAAACCTCACGAAATATTAGGGGATCCAGGAAAGTTAAATTCAGTTTTTAAATAAATGCACCCTCCATGGGGTCTCATAGCACCCATAGTGGAGAGAGGCAGACTCCACCTCTTTGTGGCTATATCCTTACTTCCAATACCCCTTGACCCCAAGGAGCCATGATTCTGATAAACTTTCAAGCTGGAGATGGCTGTTTGGTTGTTATTATGTTTTGTTTATTTGTTTATTTGGTGCAGTGCTAGGGATGGAGTCCAGCCTAGTCCCATGTAGATGATTTGACAATCGCTAATGTCCAAAGTGATGTCGCAGCCAGCTTTCTCCTGCTTGTGCCTTCACCACTTTTGTATCTGATAAAACCTACCTGGAAATGGGTTGAATGCGCCAGACCTCTGGTTTTTTGTTGCTGTTGTTGTTGTTTTGCATTTTTCTTAAAGTAGAGTGAGAGACAGAGAAAGAGAGAGTCAATTTCTCATTTTTTGGTTTTTAATGTGGCTGTTAGTGCTCTGACACTTTGTTGTGTATGGGGTGCTTGGGTTCGAACCCACATCCTCACCTATTACAGGTAAGTGGCCTAACTGCTGAGCCATCGCTCCAGTGCCAGACCTCTGTTTTTAGCTTCTGAATGCCAATCCCTCCAAGAGTATTGTTAGCCTTTTAAAATTTCCCCTTCCTCATTGCTAGATCCTTTTTAACTACCAGCATACAATGCTACCAATATCAGTGTCATTCAGGGGCTGTCTGACTATTTCACAGAAAGCTAGCAGTGTCGGAACCTTGAGCTGAACACGGTTCAGAACTCCACACTACCAAAATACTTGCAACTGCAAAGTCAAATTTAAGAGGAAAAAATAGCAGAAAATTTGTGGCAAAATCATCACATGATACCAAGGCACTCAGGGGTGTGTGTGTGTGTGTGTGTGTGTGTAAGGGGATGGGAAACACACCATCCTTTGCCTTAGAGACCACTGCACAGGTGACACCTACGTGTGAAGCCAGAGACTCTGCAGCAGACTATCTCCCTGACAAATGGCCCCACCCAAAACTCCTTGACAGTGCCACAGTTGCTTCCTAGCACCCAGCACAGGGCAGCACAAAGAAAGAGCTCAACAAACGCCTGTTGAATTACTCCTTTCCTTTGAAGACCTATGATCATCACTTCACATAGACATGGTTTTCCAGCCTGACAGATGATTTTCTTAGTTGTTTGCAAATAATGTCTATTACTTTGCTTTTCTTATTAGAAAAGTTACATGAATTCATTCAAGTACATTTGAAATTAAGATAAACATCAAAAGGTGATCCCTATGTATTACCTTCTTGTTCACTAAAATATTATCAACATCATGCCTAGCCATTTGAATATTATTCTATAACATTATTAATGGCTGCATAATATTCCATTGCATGAATTATCACTCTTCTTTTGTTCAGCCTATCATTGATTAGTAAGTTAAATGGTATATGACTCAGAGCAGTGACTGAATATGTATTTTATCTTGTTTTTGTTTGTGTGTGAATTATGTGTTTTTCTCTTGTCTTTGTTTGTTTTTGTGGTGCCAGGAATGGAACAGAGAGCCTCAGGCATGCTGGGCAGGCAATCTACCACTGACATACATACTCAGCCTTTCAATATACATTTTTGAATGAATCAGTAAATTTACCAGACATTTAGTTTTCCTCTGTTTTTCTCCATTAAAAATAATACTGCCATGAACGTGTTTGTGGTTAAACTTTTGCGCACATACATAATTCATCCTTTGGATGAATTCCTAGAAGTTAAAACGCTGGTCAAAAAGTGAAATTTGCTGAATTTTAATCCTATCACCATAAAATTCTCGGGAGACGCTGAAGCGCCATGCACAAATGATTTGCATTTCTCAAAACTGACAGCTGTTTGCTTCCTCGAGTTTTTAACCTTTCGATTGGAAAAAAACAATTCTGTTTTCTCTCCTCTTGCTCCAAAGGAGGAACCATCTATGTAACTAGAATGTATGTATTACAAGGACATCTGTCTGTTAGGTGTGAAACGAAATGGGTCAGGATAAAAACATATCCTTCAGCTTGATTCACCAGGGACCGAATGAGAATGATTATAGGGTGTGTAGCGCTGCTGTCCCTTTGGACAAATGACTAAAGTGGATGCTAATGAATGTTTTGCGTCAGTCCAATTTGGCCATCTGGCCAGTGGTTTGTTTCAGCACCTGCTACAAAAGATTGACTCTGAATGCAATGTCAACGTCATCCTCTGAGCCACAGGCTGCCAGGAGCTACGGAAACTGTCCCCTTCATCTGCTGCCTTCAGACAGGACTGCATTCAAATTTTGCTGAACAAGACCAACCCTGCTGTGAAATGGTTCCCTGCAAAAAATTGCAGGGGACTCCTACAACCAACCACTGAAAGAGCACATAAGCCAAGTGACGCTTAAATGCTCCAAATACTGTTGAGTCGTACGTCCAAGCATGATGTTGCACTGCAAGCTTTAACTCTTGTTTACTATTCACGTAATTCAAAATTAAATCCTAAACACCTGCAAATACCATTAGCAAAGTGTCCCACAATACCACAGAAAATCCTTGCTCTGAACCAAATCAAGCTCAAGTGGTCTTACACGAACAGAAAGTCCTTCACGCGACTATCAGAGCCCCTCCCTAACACCACGGTTTTCTAAACTTGAGCTGACCCCTAAGATTATTCACTTCAGTTAGATCCAGTTCATTACATGGGTTCTCTCCACGTGTAAAGTGATCGTTCTCAACTTCTGTTACTGAGACTGCGCAGTCAGGGAAGCCAGGCAAGGAAATCCCACAGTCCTCACTCCGTTCCACGTTTTATCGCACTGCTACTCGGGCGCGCAACAACTTGTTGACCTAGAATATTTTTGAGTACAGAAAATCTTAACAACAAAAATAATGACTCTAAAATTACCAAATGCAATTATGTGAACTTTTTGATCTTACCAAGGTAGACACATCAAAGCAAGACAGTCCAGGCTTCCCAGTGTAGCGGCTTCTGGGAACAATTATTTCAGTTGTTAAAAATGTGCAGGGGAAAGCTGAAAAAGGAAGTATCTCTGCTTCTCTTTCAATTATACAGCATTCGTAACCAAAAGGAAGCATCGAAAGGTAGCTTTACATCTGTAAAACGTTATATCTTCAAGGACATTCTCTCATTTAATTAATAAATTGGATGAAATATATATGGTCTGATCATTAAAAATATCTATGATTGCAATAAAAAAAAGCCACAGAGTGTAACTGAAATGCCACGAGATGGCACTTGTACACAGTGTGCTTTATCTGGGGAACAGCCACATTGCCAATGGAAATGTGACCTTTCTTTCTTAAATACTTGAAAATGCCCTCTCTTGCCCTACAAATGTGACCTTAGACAAACCAGAGAAGCCAGGATAGATTAAAAATCACAAAGATTTATGTTAAATTCTAACCTTTTTTCTCATCAACCTTATTAAGTAAATAACATTTTCAAGTGAAGCAGAAGCGGTAAACAGTCTAATAGACTCTCCCACACAATGAAAAAGATTCGAACCCAGGCTACTGGACTCCGAGTCACTTGGCAATGATAGATATCAAAAGCTGATTTCCAATATTTGACTGTTTCCCCATTAGTCCATTGCCAAGCAGAATGGCTCTTACTGGTATTGCAGATTAAAACTGTCAAAGTGACTTTCAGCAAGTCACTACCTGCCTGAGCTTCAGGGACCTTATGTTTCAGTTGAGGCTTTAGATATCGAGGTGTTAGGAATGCCAATGACATGAAAGTGTCTTCAGAGCTGAGGTGTAGCTCAGTGGCAGAGCTTCTGATTAGCATGAAGGAGGCCCTAGGTTCCACGCCAAGCACCACACCACACCCACGTGCACACACGCGTGCACACACACACACATGCATCTTCCATGTGCAGAATTCTATTAAATGGTATCAACTATTTAAATAGTCTTTTTATATAGCTGACTCACTGAATCTGTCTACATATTACTTTCCCATCATGTCAGACCATGATTTCAAATAATATAAAGCTTTATACATTGCCATTAGCTGCAGTCACACAAAGTATTACTATATTATATCGTCTTATAGAGATGCCAAATTAAGTCAATAAAATAAATCTGAGCCACAACGAAAGAAATCATTAAATATAGATAACCTAAAATAAAGCGCAGTGATTATAGATTTTGCCAATAAGTGATTTGCTTCAAAGAGAAACTGTGAAGTTCACAGACACTATAAAACCTCCTTTAAAATATGACGGGAAAGTCTCTTTTCTCAGAATTGTCTTGGGAAATATTCTAACTAAGGGAATTGTTATATTTTTCTGTTCCTGATGAATTGTTTTCCCACTGAAGTATGTGAAACCATAGGAAAAAATGCTTCCTGCTCCTCAGAGTTGGGACACATCTCCCTCTGCCCCTCAGTACTTACTCAAATCCATGTAGCATTTTGGTAACAAAATCTACACATTCAATCCTGAACTCTTGGTTTTTCTCGACAAAGATAATAATTACCTGTGATGTTTTCCCCAGATATTTTTTTAAGAATAGATCATTTTTAGGGCTGAGGATGTAGCTCAGTGGTACAATACTAGCTTAACACGTGTGCAACCCTAATTTCAAGCCCCAGCACATCAGAAAATAAAAAAGATTGGGCCACTCTAACGCATCTCCACCATATCACCCTTCTCTATCTTCATACAAAAATGCATTTCCTGATAGTGGGTTAAAATTACACAGTTTTGAAACTAACAGACTATTTCCTATATCAGGCAGGCACATAGATCCACTGAGAGTCTCAGTTAAGTTGCAAGAACTTGATTGGCTTTCCAGTTCCTTTGGAGATAGCCTCCTCCCATTCCACATTATTTTACTAATATCTTTTTTTCCCTCTGTTTCATTGGAATTAGCCAACAAGAGTGAAAGGACAGGAAGCAAAGGGGCAGAAAAGAGAAAGATCTACCTGGAAGTCTCTTTTTCCCTCATTAAGAGTATCATTGTGAATTTCTCATGCATAGAGATTACATTAGAGTTCTCCAAAGAAACAGAATTTATAGGGTATATGTCAATATATAAAAGAGGATTCATTATAAAAATTGGCTTATGTGATCAAGGAGGCCAAGAAGTTTCATGATAGGTGCATAACCTGTATGATGAAGGAGGAGGAAGGCTGGTGGTGTGATTCTGCCTGAGTCCAAAGTCGAAGAATCAAGGAGTCAACACCATCACTCCCACAAAGCTGGAGGCCTAATCACCAAGGGTGACTGATAGTCTCTGTCACCGAGTCCAGAAGCCCATGAACCAAGAGCTCCAGTGTCCAAGGGCAGGAAAGTTGGCTATCCCAGCTTAAGAAGAGAAATAAAATTTCCTTCTATCTGCCTGTTTGTTCTTTTCCAGACTTCAATGAATTGATTGACACTCACATTGGTAAGTACAATCATCTTTATGCAATTTACTGATTCAAATGCTAATCTTTTCTGGAAACCCTTATGAACACATCCGAAATTAATGTTTTATCAGCTATCTGGGCATCCCTTAGCCCAGTCAAGTTAACACCCAAAATTGACATCACAAATCCACCCCTAGATCAGACCAGCACTTGAATCCAAGGTATCTACTGCCCTTTTTGCCTAGCTGTGTAGCTCAGTGCAAAACTTTTAACCTTTCTAAGCCCACACTTAATTATTAAACCCTCACAGGTTTGATGTAGGGAGAAATAGAATATATGTATGCTAGCATAGAACTGAAATATAAGCCATAGATAAAACTTCTTGCATCTTGCCATGGATGTTCTGGGTCATGATTTGATTCTTTTTGACTATAAAATAATGATTTAGATTAAAAAGGTTTGTCTAGAAAAGCAGTTACCCTGACTTTAAAAAAATGATATTAAAGGCATGCATGTATTATCTTATTATATCACACCACCAGCCTTCCTCCTCCTTCATCATACAGGTCATGCACCTATCATGAAACTTCTTGGCCTCCTTGATCACATAAGCCAATTTTTATAATGAATCCTCTTTTATATATTGACATATACCCTATAATATATTATCATCTCATTGATTTCCCAGAACTTCTTAAACAAAATGCCACAAGCTGGGTGACTTTCAAGCCAAGATGAGAAGCTCTCCCTTCTTCCTTCTACTACCCACTTCTCTCCACCTCTCCCCTATCAGCCTCATTCACATCTCTTCCATCTTTCACTTGGACAATGACCTCTTCAAAGTCCATCCTGGTCCTTTTCCCTGCCACTCAGCCAACACATATGCAAGCACATGCACCCAAGTCAGAGCATAAGAGCAAGAGGGCTCTTGAAAACAGAAAGAGTGGTCAACCTCAAAGGACCAGCTGAAAGCTCCCCTCCCATTGCAGTGGGTGACCTCTCTACTCCCTGAGACCCAAAGCTCCTCTGTTCCCTGGGTCCCATTTCCCTTTTCTCACTTAGGAGTCTGCTCCTGTAATTTTCCTCTCTCATACATTATCATTTTTTCGTATGCCTTATATTAATATATTGTCTTTGTCGCTCTCTAATTGGAGACTCTTCCATCTGCTTTCATGGAACTTACCACTATCTGAAATTCAATTATATAAACTTTTTCATCCACTCAATTACTGTTTGTCTCCTGCTGTAGAATCCAAGCTTCAAGAGACAAGAACTCTGTTGCTCAGTCACCCCCTGAGTGTCTAGAATAGTGTCTTATATACAATAGAAACAGATTAAACAGGTGTGGATAAACTAAGACAAGAAAACAAAGAGAGGAGACATATTTTTCTTCTTTCTGTGTCTCTTCTTTGCTTAAAAGAAAAATAATAATCTCAGATGAGGGTCTGGCCCATAGCAGGCACATTTCTGTGACCTTGTGTGTAATCTTATTTCAATGTTTATTAGCATATTCTACCAGTTTATTAGAGCTCATAATAACAGTGGCGTGTGCCTACTACTACTTAACGCTAATGCTTCATTAATTCTGAATTGTATTGCTATGTTTCTCCCTCTGAATTATTCATGTGGTGCTCAACAGTTGACCATGGTCTCCAATTCCCATGCAACTAACTGATCAGCACTCTGGTTTCATTGTATTGAAATCACTTTATTTTCATATTTTATCACCTACATTGGTATAAACCCTTTCAACAAAAGTGTGCAATAAATAAACTCATGTATTTAAATCTATGTTCTATTCCTTTTTGAAATCTCACTACTCTTAACCTCCCAAACTGTTTAACAATTATAAATATGTCTCTAAATGTAGCTTAGTGCCTCTTTCTTCCTCAGACTACAAAAGCAATTACACTTTTAAGACTCTGCTGCAAAAACTAATCACAATACGCAGAATGAAATGTCATTGTGAATGGCAGGCTCTTCCCCAGCTGCCAGGACAGAGCTTTTGAAAACACCAGTATTCACCAGACAGATCCCAATTTACTGAGTCCACCAACAGGTTGCAGAGTTCTCCCCACAGTGTTGACAAATGCAATTGCTGATACTGCTGAGCAATAATAATGAAAGCTTGAAAAGGGGCTGGGAGAAAGACCATAATGATAGTATTTGGACTTTATTGGCTTCCAATAAAAACAACCTCGCACTCTGCCTGCGATGTTGCAGCTGACAATGCCGAGATGCCCTGGTGGTTTTACTCCGCCAAGCCTCGAGTGTCATCCCCAGAGAGGCAGAGTCCTGCCTTTCTCTCCTGTGCTACAGAGAAGTGGCCTCGTGATCTATAAGAAAAGATGTGCCTGTCTATTACTTAGGACCTGTTCAAGAGCCATTTGGAAAATACCAAGATGGCAATACATTTGCATGCTACACAGAAACTTCTGGGGTGTTTCCTTTAATCTTGAGTTTCCATTGAGTGGAAAACATTGATTCTGAACTAAGTGTCTCTCTCTGAAAAGGGGATGGGTGTCAAGACCTCCTGACCCTTGAAAGCCAGGATGCTTTCACCCAGAGCCCAGGAAGGAGAGGGTTTGATCCCTCCTCCACCCAGCAGGTTCTAGACCCAAATGATCTGGCAGGGCTGGTGGGACCATGGAGGTCAGGGCCATTCATCTGCCACTCTGTTAAAGGGCTTGAACACTTGAGGAAAGCCTAGGCTACCTGTAGCACTGGGCTGGCTCTCCTCCCCAGAAGCACTCTCACAACTAAAGTGGGATCAGCTTACAGAACTCCCTGTCGTTGGTCAGACCATGGTTGGACTCACACATTACTTCAAATCTGAAAGAGAAAGAAACAGCTCACTGTTAGGAAGGCAGTGACATGGTCAATACCCCACTTCCTGAAGCTTCCTGTTATTAAAATCCCTGTTCCCAGGGATCAGTGCTCCAATGTTTACCCTGAGTTCTTGTGATGTCAAAGGTCCAGGCAGCTTTGTTACAGGCTGACTGGGGACAAGGGGTGATCACAGAAAGAGAGAGCTGCCAGCCTCCCTCCATCTTCCCACACTATCCCTGTGAGGAGGCTTAAATATCGGGGCTCTTGAGGATGGCATTGTGTTGTGAATTTTTTTTGCAGGGTTTTTCTCTGATATGAATTTTAATACCTGGGATGAATCTGGAAACAACATACCATGTATTTTTTATTCAGAAATTTATTTGTTGAACAATCACACAATCTTTTAATTAAATAATATCATATGTATATATTTTCTGAAGATTAGATTTACCCCCAAGAGTGCCCCCCAATTACCCACCCTTATCCCTCCCTTCCCCTTCCCACAATATCTCTAAAAAAGTATTATGTTGTATAACATTACACCTTATCTGGATTTAACACATGATAATAGACCTCCTTTCTCAATGGCCAGGGTCTAGTTGCAGTCTCCACATATGAGTGGAGACATTCGACCCTTGGTGTGTTGTGATTTTAAAGCTGAATACTGATATCCAGCAATCTGTGTGAGTCCCTGTATAACCTTAGTTCTCTGCACACAATTCCTCATCTCCCTCAGGGGCCTCTGTGGAGAAGGATACATCCACACTTGGAGACAGCAGTCAGATCTTACGAAGAAAACCATGATTGGGAATATTGATGTGATTTGTCCTTGTGCCAAGTATATAGCTAGACTTGAATGAAGACACTGGAATTTGGGGAACATCCTGGGTTATCTTAGACATCAACTTTGAAAAGACAAATTTGGATGGAGGGCTTGTGAACTGCAAGCAGATCGGTTACCTGTGTTTTAGTCAACTGCTTTATCGCTGTGACTCAAAGGCCTGCAAAAACAATCTTAGGGAGGAAAGGTTTATTTGGGGGCTCACAGTTTCAGAGGTCTCAACCCACAGAAGGCCGGCTCCACTGCTTAGGGCTGGAGATGAGGCTGAAACTTCATGGCAGACGACATGGATCCAGGAAGCAGAGAGACAAGATCCACACCAGATACAGAATATACCCCAAAGGCACGCCCCCAATGACCCCTCCTCCAGCTACACCCTACCCGCCTACAGTTCCCAGTTACTCCCATCAGAGGACTGACTCACTGATTGGGTTAAGACTCTCATCACACAATCATCTCACCTCAGCCTTCCTGGATCAACTCACACGAGCACCTTCAAACCATAACACCTGGTCAGTAAAGAGAAAGGACCTGATGGCCTGGACCGACACTGAGAGGCCAAGCACCTTATAGGTAGCTCAGCTTTCGTCATAAGGCAGGAACAGCCAGAGCCCTGCCTCACCACCCAGGCTTCTCCCAGCAGGTGTCCCAAGCTCCCTGTTCTGTTTACCTCTACACCTGACCCTCTGCTTCCGTCAAACCTCCTTTACTGTCTCCCTTGTGCTTCCGTCAAACCTCCTTTACTGTCTCCCTTGCCTGCCTATGAAAGATTGGTACCGGAAATGGAAAGAATGGGAAGGGTGGCAGTCACTCCTGCCCCCAACAGCTGCAAGCTTCTCAGGCCGGAGGGAAAACATCCAGGCCAGAACCAGAGGAGTGCGTCCAAAGCCAATCTGTCCTATTCCCCACTTATACACCTGATGCACGTCTCAGAGGATGGATCTCATTTCATAATGAATATTTTCATGTGTGTCTTATGTGCTTGTCAGAGTACACATTGCACAGTCCCTGGCACAAATACATGCTCACTGAATGTGTGCTGATTGATAAACTAATGATTAAACTAGCTGGTGATCATATCTCAAAGCACATCCATAAGTAGATTTAAATTGACACCTAATGGAATTCTGTTCACTTTAAAGTTGATAATTGTAGGGTCTACTTAATTTTGAAATTACTTAAGTACTTCAAATATGCTTTGTTTATCTTCTCCTTCAAGTTTTTACAGCTGTATCTAGAATGCAGCCTCAATATGATTCACATGCTCATTATAAATTTAATTCAGTCCATTAAATTGAAAGATTAGATGCAAAAATATCATTTCTATAATTGTTATTATTTGAAAAAAACTGCAAAATATTTGTTTTCAAATATTTTCAAATTGCAAGCTTTTTTTTGTGTATACTACTGGACAACCCGTAACACAAGAAAGTTTGAGTTCACTCTTCAAAACTGTCTATACAATTTTGCAATAAAGCATCAAGTAGAAACATACACTAAAATATTCAACTGTTCATTATGTTACAATGGAGGCCAGCAAACCTCTCTTGTAAAGAACCAGATGGCAAATACTTCTTAGGCCATACTTCACATTATCACCACCTTAAGATCCTCCTTGTGTGGACGCAAACACTTTACCACCCTTAAAAAGTACAAAAGTCATTTAATCTTGGGTCCCACTGAAAGAAATACGGAAAGATAAAGGAAAGAAAATAAAGAAATAAAGAAAAAAATAAAGTCTATTACTGACCAGAAAGTATTTTACCCACCAGATATGGTTTGCCACTCCTTATTCTACTACAGTTGTTTGTATTCCACTAATTACTTTGTCTTAATCCACTTCTAGGCAGTTAATATTTGGATAACTATTAAAATAAATACATAATCAATTTATGTATGTAATACATGTACATCAAGCAATGTAAATTCAATTAAATTTGTTGAGAGTTAGCGGTAGTTAATTAACATGATATTCTGTATTTATCCTATTTTTAATATCTGTAAACATGAATTGATCAGTTATCATGAGTGAGGGAAGAAGATGTCGTCTCAAGTGACAGGTGTTAAATAGAAGGAAATTGGTGAAGAGATGAATAATATTCCTGAAATGACAGACACACATTTCAAACTCATTATAAAACATCTATATTGCCCTTCCCAAACGGTCCCCAGTTACCTAAAAATGTATTGAAATTGGAAATGAGGGAAGAAGATCCAGAGGACAGAAAATGTATAAAGTCTGTTATGGTTTAGATACGGATTGCACCCCCAACAGCTCATGTGTGAGACAACACAAGAACATTCAGAGGTAAATGACTAGATTATGAGAGTTGTGGTCTAAACTGTGGATTAATCCTCTGACAGGGATTAACTGGGTGGTAACTGTGGGCAGGTAGGGTGTGGCTGGAGCAGGTAGGTCACAAGGGATATGTCTTTAGGGTTTATATTTTGTTCCTGGTGAGTGGAGCTCTCTCTGCATCCTGGTGTCATGTCCTGAGCTGCCTTCCTCCTCCACACCCTCCCATCATGATATTCTTTCTCCCTCACTCAGACCCAGAGCAATGGACTAAGCCATCAATGAACTGAGACCTTTGAAACCATAATCCAAATAAACTTTTGCTCCTATAAAACTATTCTTGCCAAGTCTTTTGGTCACAGGGGAAAAAGCTAATTAAAACAAGGAGCCAGGACACACTGGCTTACAGCACTCTTCAGACAGAAGAGCCATCTAACTGGAAATTATAGTCTTGAGAATCATAAGGATGAGGGTGGTACACAAGTGGTAAAGTGACATAGAAAGAAGGCATAAGAGGCCAGCAGGAGTCAGGCAGTCTTCACAGAACAGGCCGTGCCCCCTGTTGTTGTCCTGACCACACAAGGTATGACATGAAATGCAACAAGATGGCCATGGGGGCAATGGCTTACTCTCCACCACTAGGAACTGCTCACCTGGCCCAAATGTCCCCAACACATGTTCTTAAAGAGTTAGTGGGTAAGGAAAGATAAAGATAGGTGCAAAATAACTCAATACTATTTATCTAAATCCCTTGCTGTTTAAGAAAGCTGAATGAAATTACAACCACCATTAGAGATCCTCTTTCAAAAGAGTCCTAGCCTGTCTAGTTATTTGGTTTTGTGGTCTGCACATTTGCTGTCCATCTAAATAGGCACACAACACATCTAACGAACATTCATTGAGTGAGGATGCTTCCATTTCTTCCATTGGTACCAATTGGTTCAGCTCCTTTTTGTTTTATTTGCAACTGCAAAAACACGCAACAGGTATTCTTCAAGTGATTTCCATCTAAGGTCTTCATACATTATTTCTTTCTCATACAATTGAATGTTCTTCATTCGCACTTACCTCTAAGGACTACTTATTAATTTTGTTTTGTGATGTTTTTCAGGGACAAGTGATAAATCTGGGAAGTTGTTAGGTACATTGCATAAATACAGAATGGGAAACATATTTAAAGAAACAAGTATATGGTGGATATCTAAGTAACTTTTATGCAATTACAAAAATCACATTTTCTTGACCAACAATGTACATTGTGCACTCCTAAAAGAAAATGTTAGACTAGGTTGAAAGAAAATATAAGGTGATCATCTTTAGTCCAAGCTGACAATTTTGGAATTAAAATTTGAATCTGTCTTTGCTTTCTAGTTAGGTCCTCATACTGCATAATTTTGTAGACCAGCTTTCCCTACCTTTCAAACTACAAAATGGAATGTTGGCTTGCAAAGGTCACCTCGGCCAGCCAGTTTTTCACAAAGCATGGTGCAGTGACATTTGAATTCAACCTCATGTCCACTGAACTACTCACTAGACTTACTTTGACAGATCTGAGTATGATGGATGCTGATTTCCACCCAAAAGGTTTGGCTAGGCCTCAGCAGTAATATAACCTTTCTTAAAGGTTATTTTTAACCACTTGCTAAAAATTCCTAGAGGGGAAAAAAAAGTGACGTGCCCTTTAGTAAAATGAATACAATAATATACCTACAATTGATACTACTGCAGGCGGGTTTAGTCAATTGTCCAAATGAGAACCTAGTTTTCAATAACCAGGGTCTGTCCAGTTGTGGCCCGGTTTTTTAGAGAAACTGAGCCTACCTCTAAAACTTAAACAAAGAGGAAGGGGAGAAGGGGAGAGGAGAAAAATACCCTGTGATGTAATTCTCGCTAGCCCTCCATTATGTTGCCAATTAACTCTGATACTGTTTTCACAAGTCAAACTAAATTTAGTGCAGTGGATTTATTCATCTGGAGTCCCATTGACTCCATGAAGGTTGATCTAATGATTAAACAATGTTTGGTTTATTTTCAGAAGATTTTAATACGATGCCATCTCTGAGAGATAAAGTGGAATTAAGAAGTATTGCAATCAGCACACTGACTGGACCAACAAAATTATCAGCACTCCATTTGAGATAATAGAGCCCAATTATTCCCCAAATAAGACTCATGTACATTTATGATTTGTTGGTGACTAGTTAAGGAAAGAGGTTGTACAAATATAATTAATCTTCCGGCTCATGAAATTTTGGAAGTGCAGATTTCATTCTGACAGCATCAAAGCCAATACAGTGCCATTTTAAATTCACAACTGAAAAATGTATTATTCCAGGGATCTCCAGTAATTAATGTAATAGGAGCAATTAGCAGCACCATGCTGGCTACACATGGTTTCCACTATGTGTTTCTGGGGTTGGTGAGTGGGAGGTACTGATCAAAGCCTTCTCCAGGAGCTCACAACATGGTAGCTACCGATCAGTGCGTCCCCAAAGACAACCCAATAACTGTCCTGGAAGATTCCTCTAGTCCTTCATGGTATAATCAAATAGAAGATATGGCCTTGTAAGGCCATAAACAGACAGAGACGGGTATAAACATTGGAAAGAAAGAGCCACTAAGTGGTGTTATCCTTCTCTGATACCCAGGTAATGCATTAGTCTAAAAGCCAGCTTTTTCAATATTTCTACTAAAAAAGTAAACCCAATTCACTCATTTTTTGTAAACATTATATATAATTTATCTAGTATTTTAACAAAAATAGGAAAATGAGACAATTTAGTGTAAAAAGCTCCAAAAATGCCCATGTTTTGAAATTTAAAAAAATAGGAAAAATGGTACTATGAAATATATGATTTATGAGGCTCCAATTAATATCCCATTTTTAAAATCAGTACTCCCAGTTTTATTGACTAGACATAGATGATTAAAAGAAATATGTATAAAATATATGTACTATATATGTAATATATATACATAGACAGAAAACCCTCATTAGAGGTTCATAAATCGGTTTCCCTCCTCTTTCTTTAGACGTGTGAATGTAGAGTTTTGACAGAGGTGAACCATCAGGACAGACTGTGTGATATGATTTAAGAGGGTCTTGCAGTTATGAGTAAACTTCCTTCCACTTTTAAGGATTTTTTTAAAATACGGAGCTTCATGTACTTGTCTTTAGTGCATTAAACTCTGTTCCTGTGACTCTATGGTGTCATGTCACTAGGAATGCATAGGTGGAGTTTTGAGGAGTTTTGAGGAGTCAGGATCCAGGGCTCCAGGTGGCCCCCTGTGAGCACGGTGGTGCCGAGGGCATGATGCTGTGGCTGGAACTGTTAATTCTGAACACGCAGGTCCTGTGTTGACCAGCTCTGGAAGCTGGTACAGGACCACTGGCCCCCAACCCTAGCAGAGTGGAATGGAAGCAATTCTTCTGAAAGGTAAATTTTAGTAAAAACTATATTTGAAACAGTCTGGGCATCATTTTGTAGATTTTGATGTAGTATGAATTGCATATTGTGAACATTTAAATTCCACCATCTAGCTTTCAAGGATATAGGACGTACGATAGAGGATTGGAAGGAGAACTGGAAGATGAATGGGTGTCTGCCTGGGTAGGCACCTCATGCATCAGGGCAGGTTGTGATGCTGATAAAAAGGTCCGGGCCCTTCTTCTAAGAGATGATACCGGAAACAACAGGAGAACAGTGAAGGGAGAAAGTTTCTCTCTTGAGTGACAATCTTGAACCTTTAAGTCTTTGTTTGAAGATACTGTTCTTACTCATGGACTGGTGGCAGTGTAGAATCCTCAACAAAAAGGTGTAGGGTCGAAGACAGTTCTAAGGATTAAAGTGCATACAGGAAACACAGGAGTTTGGAGCAGAAGGATGAGCCCACATTTTGAAGTTCCATTTTATAGCCTTGTGCAGAGATGCTAATGGTGGGAATGGAGAGTAAAGGCCACACCTAAGGGACAGTTCTTGACCAAGGATGCAGGCAGTGTCCAGGAGCCAAGAGACTAGCACATCCAGCTAGGGAGAGCAGGTACAGGGAGACTTGGGCTGCGAGAATGAGGAGAAAAAGCACGTAACTCAGTCAGGTGGGCAGTTAGTATGATTTTTTTTTGAACAACCTTACAAGATTTTAACAAAATAATATAAAATGTGTATATATTCTGGATATTGCAATTATCCCCAGGAGTGCCCCCCCAATTACCCTCCCTTATCCCTCCCTTCCCCTTCCCACTATATCTCTAAAAAAAGTATTAGATTGTAA
>PVKS010027109.1:0-27878 GCA_004027875.1 Aplodontia rufa | reverse complement strand
TTAACATGTGTTCATATATTAGTGAATATATTGTATGTATCCATTATTTTTCTTTGTAATTCATACATTCTTTTTCTGAGTGGTAAATGATGTTAAGGCAATGAAAAATCATGTGTTTCTAAGTTAGTACATTTTTTCCCAGCACATTGGATGGCTTCATCAGCTAAGAAAGAAGCAAGTTGAAAGAGTAGATCAATTTTTTTCAAAAATCGAGTAGGAAACAAGATGAGTCCATCTACAAAGATCTCTGATAAGCACATTTTAACCAAATGTGTTGCAACATTTTCAGGGCTTATTCCCTTCTATGCCCTCTCCACTTTTTTGGGGTTACATTGGAGCTTGTACTCTATGGGAGAAAAGTAACAACAGAGAGTCTCTGTATCCTTGTGTTCCATATCTATGGACTCATCCAACCATGGATTAAGAGTATTTGAAAAACATTGCGTCTGTACTGAACATCTACACACTTTTGTCCTTGTCATTATTCCGTAAGCAATATGACAACTATGCATGCAGCATTGTATTACATTAGGAATTATAAGTAATTTAGGGATGCCATGAAGGATGTGCATAGGTCATATGCAAATATAGCACTGTTTGGTAAAAAGGACTTGAGTATCCATGGATTTTTATGTCTTTTTGTGGGTTCTGATATCAATCCCCTGTGGATATTGAGGGACAACTCTCTCTGGCATCTGGACGAGTATGACTGTTAATATGATAATCTGCTTTCTTTTCTTTGTGGTGCATATCACTTTTGTGTGTATTTGTGTGTATCTATGTGAATGAATAACTGAAAAGATACTGTTTGCTGTGAACTTTTCACAGGCAGATACGGTCATGATCCCTACTTCATAGGCGGTGAAGCTGAAGAACACAGTGTAAATATAACACAACTCCTAGGCGGAAAAGCCAGGATTGGAAACCAAAACGCCTGTGCCCAGTGTCTTGGCTCATCACTGTTGGGTTTGTCAGCCCGTGCGGGAGAGGGAGGTGACATCACTGTGATGGAATGCTGTGTTGGCACCCTTGTTGCTTCTGAGTTCTGCCCCCTGGAGGAGGGTGCCCTCAGCCTCAGTCCGTGTCTTCTCCCTAGGTAGTACTTTACCAGCACCCCTCTTAACATGTACCTACACAAAACCCTGTAAGGCAAAACCAAGTCGATTCTTCTGCCTCTCAGTGTACTGGATTGTACGTGAGCAAGTGCGATGTAGCTGAAATTGTGCCAACCTCTTTCCACGCGCACTTTTTTGTATGTAGGTGGAACTGGGTGGGCTTGACTAGTGGAGGTTAAGAGGCTTTTCATAAACTGCTCTTTCCCATTTAAGTACTTTTGTGCTGGAATTTCTCTCTGCCCTTTGAGTCTTTTGTTCCTTGTTTTCCCCGATTTTTTTTTCCTCTTCAGAATTCTATGTGGTTGTAAAACCACACCTAAAAATGAAGCTCAGATTCTCAACTCCAATTGCTCTTTGATATGAAAGAAGCAGTGATGAAATAACACGATATGCGGTCGCATCATCCTTGTAGGGAAAGTGGTGGTAGGAGAGGGGTACAGAAACAGGAAGGGCTTTGGTTTGGGAGGATTCTTGGGATCGTTAAAGCAATGGCCAATGGCTCAGACCCTTGTGCGTCCAGACACCTTGTCCTGGCAGCAGGCCGGCCCCAGGTGAGCTGGGAGGGTACTGGGAGGCGCGGTCCCTGCAATCTGGGATATTGTTTAAATACCGTAAAAAGTCTCCGTCATTTACTCCTGAGCGCTGGAGAGAAAAACGGTGTGGTAATCCTGGCGTAGCAGGTGGTGTGACTCTCATATCAGTAGAAAATGAAATTGTGTGGATGTTTCCCCCCCCCTTTGCCGCTCACGCTTTTTAATCTTTAAATAAGACGATTGGTAGCCTGTTGGCAAGAAAATGGGCCCTGAATTTTTATTCAAAGTTATACAAGGATGATAGTTGGAATTTTTGGCAGGAGGCACGCCATTGCTTTTCAGAAAGTGCCGTCAAGGGAAGCTTTTTCTGAATTACCTGCTGGGCCTGGGCGCTTTTATGTTGTTGTTGTGACAGGTAGATTTATAAGGCTTGAAATTTGTACAAATCAGTTGTCATTCAGTGCGAGCTGTCAATGTGTCAAGCTGTCAGCCTGCTGCGAGGGGACGCCTGAGGGGGAGTACAAGGGGGCAACCATGGAGAAAGGAAATGAGTTCAAACAGACCTGAAATGGAGCTCCGTTCTCGGGGTTTGCTGCCCCTGTAGAGCCGGCATTGATTTTTCTTGATGTTGAGCAACAGCAAACCTTAAATGACACGTTGTTAGCAATCTAAAGTTGCTGTTTATTGTCTTTTAAATGGCAGCAAATCATGCAGAAGAGAATACAGTGTGTATTTTCGAATTGTGCATGTTTAGCAGCATCCTGTTCATGTCGCTTTTCTGGCCTGGCTGGTTTCAACCAAGGGCCCTGCTGCTTCACTGATGAGTCCAACTTTCTGTAGCATTTTGCAGACACAGCGTGAAAGGAAGTTGTGATCTCGTCTCTCCCTGGGCTATGGATCACTAATAAACATGGTATTAAAGGAACAGAGTTGACACTGCTGTTTAGCCTACGAAAAAAACAAACCCCAACAACAACAACAAAAACCAAAAGAAAACAACAAAACCAAAAAACAAAACGCAAAAAAAAAACAAAACCCCAAAAGTAAAGCACAACTGTGCCCTCAGACTGGATTCAGCTGCCTTTTAAAGACTGTAGCTTTAGCAGAGAGGGCTTTCCTGGACAGGGTAGGACAACACAGTCATGGGCATGATGTTCAACCTCAAATCCTCCCTCTATTTGAAATCAGTTATTGGAAAAAAAAATTTAATTGATATAAAGCACCATCAGAATGCTCTGTTATTACCTAAAAGAACCTGGCAAGTGTCTCGCTCTTGTTTGAAAGCATTTTCATTCCTTTTCCCTTAACAAATATTTGGTGTGGTTTGGATTACCCTTGCGTGCCTTGTGTGTGGCTCCTGGGAGCCTTCAAATATAACTCCTTCCCTTGACTGCCTCCTTCCTCTCTGTCTCACCCATACCCAGTACAGAGAGAAATTTGAACCTTTAGCTAAGAGGTTGTCAGGGAGGAAAAGAGCTTATTTCTGAAAGATAAAATCATGGGCATGAAGGGCCATACTTTCTCAGTGTGTGGCATTTAGCAAAGAGGCCTGGCTTTTATCCAGATGTGTGAGCCTTTTCACCTCTGGTTGGAGAGTCCTGGCTCTAATCAGTTATATGATTGGGACCTATTTCACTCATCCCCTGTCCATCAAGCAGCATAGAAGAGAGGAGGTAGGTGAGGGGAAGAAGAGGGCAAGAAGGGGAGAGGTGGCTGGGAACAGAGGCCAGGAAGGTGACACTTGAGGAACACTCAGCACCAAGAGGTAAGAAAATTAATCAAAGATTTCCATCTAGCCATTACTGGCTGGCGTGCACGGCCTCTGCGCCTCTGAGCTGAAAAGTCTGCAGAGTCTCCTGGCGCTACAGAGTTTGTCTTGTAAAAGTGCAGCTGTCCAAAACATGACAGCTACAGCATTAGCAGGGCCATTAAGAGGTGTAGAACATTTCCAGGGAAATGATTTGAAAAATGACAATGCTGGCTCCTGTGTGATATTAATTATACCCTGTACTCGTGGCAAATAAGCTAAAATAGTTGGCAAGAAAGACAAAGTGAGGTGTCCTGGTTCTGACCGTCATTCTCATCAAAGAGTCGCCAACCTGGTAGGGTGTTATGGTTGGCAGGTAATTGTAAAGGTGAGAGGGAGGTGTTCAGACCCATCCGTCAGGGATGAGCACAGAGGAGAATGGTCTTGGGGTGAGTGCAGAATGCAGAGGCCTGGGGCGAAGTGGTTCAGCCACTGAGGATGAAAGCTCAGCATGCTTGAGATTCACCTGGAGTAGGTAGCTCTCAGCTGAGCTGTGGAACTTTCTATGATGATGGGGATGTTCTATATCTTCATTGTCCAATATGGGAAGCTATTAAGCACTGGAAATGTAGCTACTATGACTGAGAGACTGAATTTTAAATTTTAATTCACCGTAATTAACTAAAACCTAAATAGCTACATGTAGCCATCATAGAAAGTGGTTTCTCCATGAGAAGCTGAGGCTGGAGTAAGGAATAGATATGAATGGTGATCAGTCAGAACTGCTCCCCAAGTCCTTCTTGTGGGAGATAGCACATGCCTTTCCCTAGCTCCATCTTTGTTTGTTTCTTTCCTGAGGAAGTAAGTAAGGCTGAGTGTGAACCCATTTTGCAAATGGGAAAAACCGAGGCCTGGGAAGTTCAAACTGACTTGCATAAATGCAAGTCAGGTCTTCCAGTGTCAAGGCATGAGCCTCTTCCTCCTTTCCGAAGGCTCTGCTGGGTTAACCCTGCCTTCTGGGAGGTCTGGGTTCTATGCTGTCTGTCTGATTGACCTCCGGCTCCAGCACCTTCTTTCATAGTGTTCTTATTCTTAATACCAGTGTGTGTGAAAGGTGTGCTCAGGTCTGAAACACAGACTTAGGGGACGGTCCCTCTTTCCTTGCACTGGTCCTAGTTTCTGGAAGGCAGACTGCTCATTGGCTCTGTCCCCTAGGAAGCCCTCCCTTAAACCTGGCCCTGCACCTCTGAATTGTGCTTTTGACCTGTGGACCAGATACATCATCCTTCTCTGGCTGCTGAGCCAGTCGCTAAATTACCCTATATAAACAAGCCTTTGTTGTTCTTGACTGTGAGAGATGTGCTGCTGGCTCATGCTGAAGAAGAAAACAGACCTGGGAAGGAAGAGGTCATGAGCAGGTCAAAGTGTGGGAAGAATAGGCTTCTGGGCTCAAGTTTCCAGATTTGGGGTGTGTGGGGCGTGCCGCTGGGGTTCAACCATAGGTGTGCCTATGCCACATATGCAGTCACATATTTGTTTTAGAGGAACCAACTCATAACATGTATTAAATAAAAAATATGAAAGAAATCCTCGGCTGAGATCAGCCCAGACCTTTTGAACAACTGCTGAAATGTCGCTGGGCTGTTATCTGCTAATCCCCCAAGTGTGCTGAACACGAAAAATAACATTCAGTGTTAAACCACCTAGTACAGAGAAAATGCCTTGAAATTATAGTGTTTGGTAAATTAGAGATTGCTTGTATTTTTCCTCTTCCAGAGCTGAGGCCAGGCCGCTTTCCCTCTTTCCTTGTTTACCTTGAAAACGCACTTTACTGCCAGTGGTGTCTCTGTTAACCTCCTTGAACCCTTGCGATTTCATTCATGTGATTTGTTATTGAATGACCTTTTGAGGATTTTACAAAACATGACCTTTTCTTGTCAAACATTCAAGGGTTTGTAAAGTGAAGCTGTCATGGGGACTCTGTGTGTTTGCTAATTATAACTAATATGTTTCCCCACATCCTTGGAAATGCAAATCACTTATTTGTTCCCTGAATGGGTGTTCTTCCTTGCCTATTGGTTTGAGATGCCTCTGAGCTTCTCAGAGGGACGCCTTTGGCCTGGGAATTCTGACTCCTTCTTAAACTTACGGAACAGGAATGCTGATTTTGTTGTAAGTTAATTTAACCCTTTGGGAATAACAATGGAAGATGGGGGTGAGAGGGAATGAAAAAGTTCAGAGCAATCCAATTCCTGAGAAAGTAAAGGGGATAATGGGCACTTTCAAAATGTCCCGTGCAGTACCAGTGCCTCCACCAGGGCAAGGAATTTTTTTTGGTGGAAACACGGGCACACATGAGGGAATTTTTATATCCAGGAGTAGAATTACAAGGAAGGAAACTTTAGGACCTTTCTATTCATTGATTTTGATGATTAAAAGCTTAGTAATAGCAATAAGTAAATTGACATCTTCTGAGTGCTTGCCATGTGCTAGGCCCTAAGTTCAGTGTTTTACATATGTTAACTCATTTGTCTCAACACTGTGAGCTAGGTATTACTATTATTATCAGTTTACAAATGGTGAAACTGAACTTCAGATAAAGTGAATTTGCCCAGGGTCTGTTGGCCAGGATTTGACCTAGCCCCTCTTTGACTGGAGTATGTCATTCCGTCTCCTCTGTGAGGGTCTGAATCTTGACTTGGGCAATGCAGGTGATCATCTCTACTTCAAGAGCTTACTTTCTCTATAAGGAAAATGCTCTATGTGATTTCTTTTCTTTTCCAGAATATTATCTTGTGTGATTGATAATCACCCAATTAAGCTATTGTCAACTTTCCTAAATCTTGGTATTGGGAACTCATCGTTAGATCAAATCACATGCCTTGTGTTTGCTGCTGATGGAAGAGGAGTTGAACAGAGCTGCTGAGACACTTTTCAAAACGCATCCAGTTGAGTTTCTTATTGGGAGAAGAAATAATCCCTAAACATTCTAAGTGACACACAGTTACTGTCACTAATGATTTGCAGTTAAAGGAGAAGGGATTTTGATCTTGAGTTAATAAAAAAAAAATGGCAACTTGTCTCGATGCTCTATTTGTGAAGGAGGAAGGACTCAAATAGCATATGGACTGAATAAACTTCAAATTTTCTGAGCCTGGAGAAATTCCATTTGAATTGTGTGTAAATTGCTTGAAGATATTGTTTTGTTTTGGTTCCCTTGCACTCAAGGTAGGGCTGCGTCTTAGAGAGGTGGGCCAGCCAGAAAGGAGCTGCCTGTTGGATTCTCTCCCCAGGGGCTAATATGGAGTCTCCTATATGACATTCAAATGCCTGGCCCTGCTCCATTGTTGATCCCCTTAGTCATTTGGAAAACTCTACTTATCTAGGTAGGGGGATTACTGGGCTTTTCCAGCTTCTAAGCGTAACTCCTAGGAGATGTCTTTCAAATGACTTTCATGTGTTTTCCTGCCTCATTCAGTTGATAGAGACGCACAAAGTCATTTGTATCTTTGAAACAATGGAAATTTTTGAAGTGTTGGCTCATATTGTTTGGAAAGGGTCATTACAACTTCATATATTAAAAAAAAAGTTCAGATTCAGGATAGAAAAATATATTTCACTTCTTTTATGAGTCCGTTCTCAAGAGCCAAGCAATTTGTTGTAAAAGAACATAAGAAATATTGAGAATGAGAAAAGTTATTCATTCTATAAAGCCTTGTCCCTCTTCATACTTCTTTTTCCCACTACTGCCTTTGATCGCTTCATAAATGCCCCTCAGTGTGAGAGAAGCTGTCCACCCTGCTATTTCAAATGTATTGAAGGTGTTTATGATGGACAGTTAGATTCCAACTATACAGCAACCCAGCTTTCTCCTAAAGACGACCCTTATATCTTAGTGCTTAATAGCCAAGGCTGATATATTTCAGAATCTTACCATTCTGGATGTCAGCCTGACCTTAAAGTTTTTTAAAAGTCACAATTTCTTAAAGTGGATTTTAGGTGAAGAAGGAAAATCATGAAAATTTTATCTTTGAAGCTTCTCTTTTAAATTGAGTCAAGCGTAGGGCCTGTTTCATGATTAAGAACGTCCTTTTTAAAAGAGTTCTGCCAACTGCAGTCAGTGGCAATACCCAGGGCCACTTTGATACTTAGCTGGTAAATGCTAGCCAGGGCCTGGAGCATTGTAGTAGGAGTCTGGATGTTCAAAAAATCATCCCAAATATTACTGAATCAATTCTAATATCATAAAGCACTTTAAGCAGAATGGAGGTAAGGGGTTATTGTGAAATTCACTAGACAAGGCATCAAAACTTCAGAAAGAGAGGGAATAATTGTATAGATTAGGTATTCCTAAATTTTTAAGAGGAAATATTGAAGAATATGATGAAGGTGATGACTGGCTCAGAAAAATGTGTGTTAAAAATTTATTTTGGTCAGCTTGGAAAACTTTGGAACATATCAAGGTAGAGAACATGAGATTCATGAATCCCCTTAACATTGTCCTTGGAACCCCAGGTTAATCCCCTTTTATATTAAGAGCCCTCCACCCTACCACACTTAGGGAACTGTTTTCCTAGTCAAGGGGGCAATTCAGCCATTGATATGTATTGTGTTTTAATACTTAAGGTGTAATTTTAGTTTTTTGATCATAAATTGTCATCCCCTATGCACCTGTACAGCCACTGGTGCTGGATTTGTGAGAATAGCCAAGGATCTTGCTACTTATCAGCTGAGCTGTTAGAAGTCCAACCAGAATGCTTTTTGATTTTGAAGCGGTATGGCTTAATAGGAGAAAAACAATGGCATTAGAGCCAGGAGATTTGAGTTCTTGCCTTTCCCATACAGTGTAATAAAGAGCAAGTCATTTGACCTCTGTGGTCTCCAGTTTTGTACTGGTTGGATTGTGACCCCTCCATGTGCTTTGAGCCTTTTCAGTTTTAAAATGAAGTCATTAAATTTTTTTAAAAAAATTTGTATTTCATAAGATCAAGCTCATTGTCCAGAAAGAACAAGACAAATTCTGTTTCTTGAAAGAGGATCATATTTAATTTGGGGATCTTAGAGCATCAGGTAGAAGTAATACAAATTATCTGTTAGAGTAGCAATGCTTAGCTTCCTTGGGGTGAAATTCAATGAAAAATAGGAAATTTGGGAAATATTAGAATGGGGCCCAAACTGCTTTTCAGACCCATTAGGATGCAGAAATTCAGTTTATTTATCAGTGCTCATGTTTATCATTTTTACCTCTGCTATTTCCTAGTTATTCCTTTCCACTTCTTTCTTAGGTAGACTTAGAGAGTTCTCTATAGCTATCTGGAAGTTTGTCCTTGAAATGAGTACCAGGAAACAAGATATGATGCTTGCAGACATTTGTGGTATTGCATATAAAATGAGAAATTCATTGAGGCAACTTGCTTACTGTCAACCTACGTGCCCATCTTCAGGGGTAACAAAAATGAATTGCAGGGCTGGAGCAGTGGCTCAGCAGTTACCGTGCTTGCCTGGCATGTGCAAGGACATGGGTTCAAAGCCCCAGCACCACATATACAACAAAGTGTTGGAGCAATGAAAGCCACATGAAAAATTAAAATACAATTGATTCTCTTTCTCTCACACTTTCCCTCTGTCTCTGCTTAAAGAAAAATAAGAAAGCTATAGAGTTTAGGTGACTAAAGTCTGTAGTAGAGAAGCCCCAGGCCTAGGTACGAAGAGGTTTGAATTCTAATCCATTTCCCTGAGTTTGGATCTGAGTGTCATCATTAAGAGTCCTTTCTTCTCGATGGTGTTCCTGCTGTTGGTTGGGTTTCTGCTAGGTCAGATGACGGTCACTGTTGGGATGGAGAATATTCCCTGTTCATTCTGTGGTTTACAGTGGGCTCCACTCAAGACTCAGTCTGGTCTCCATCTGGAGTTGTTCAAAGGTTCCCATGTTGGCCCCAAGCAGAGAATAGCATCCCCAAAGTTCCTACGTCATGGGGTAATTTAACACTCTTTTTGCCAGTAGTGGGAAGAGAAGAAAAGGAAGAGGTTAAGCATGTTGAGAGGCTACCAGTTGGACACTCTGATTAGATTTGAAAGCCGCAGCCAAGACCATTGTCCTAAGGCATCCTTCCTGGGCTTTTCTAGTTCCTGCTGCTATTGCTGCTGCTGCTGGGGTATGAATTAATCTTTTTGCCAGATTAGGTAGTGAACCCAGGGCTTTGAGCATGCTGGACAAGCACTCTATCATGAAGCTACACTACCAGGTCTTCTTATTGTATTTTGAGACAGAGTGTAGCTAAATCATTCAGGCTGGCCTTGAATTTGTGATTCTCCTGCCTCTGCCTCCGGTGTAGCTGGGATTATGGTTGTATGCCACTGCACCTGGCAATTATCAGCATTTTAGAGATGAAGAAATGGAATCACAGAAACTTGCCAACCTGTCTAATGTTGCACAAGGGTAGGGGGAGAACTTGGGCAGGAAATCTGCATCTGTCTGGCTTGAATGTCCAGGTTCTTGACCATGTGACCAGCTGGAGGCCAACGCTACTGGTGGTGGCAGGAATTGAGTGCTCTCTTAGTTTTACCCTCCTTCCAAAGAACACCTTCCTAATAGTGAAATACGAGTTCCCTGCCAGTGATTTCCTCTGTCAGACCAAAGCAAGAGGAGACCTGGATGTTCCTGTGCTCAGAGGTCTACATGCTGTGGGAAATGTATGAGGAGGGGGTGTCACCGTTTCCTATCATGTGGCTTCGTTTTTTCCTCATTGATTCACACTTGGAAATGTCAGATCCCTGATAAACCTTTAAAACAAAAGTGCAATTGAAATTAGAAAACAAAAACAAACAAAGAAAAAACCACACCAAAACAACAACAACAAAAAACCCTGGCTGTTTTCAGAGCTATGGTTTCTTGTTCTCTTGTTCTTAGCTTCTAGCTAAGTGCAGAGTCTGCTCTGGGCTGTGTCACCTCTGATCCTCTCTTGCTGTCCCTTGTCCCTGTCCCCCCTCCCCCCGAAGCCCTGAACTTCCACTGTACCTTTGGATTTCAAATACTCTGGAGATTGGGGACATTAAGAAGAGGGGGTGATCTTTTGGCGCAAAGCCATGTTTCCCAAAGCTGCCCCAGTCATTTTCTTTTTTTTGATTCCCTCCTTCTTCTTTACTGTTTACCTTTGGCTTGTGTGAGTCGATTGCCATTTCTCTTTGAACTGTGAAAATTCACTCTTTGCCATGGGCAAGAAAGAGGGCAGAAAGCAGGTTACAAATAGATCTGAAGGTATGTTTGTGCCTGCATTTCTATTTCTGGGGACAAGGGACAGTGTTGCCACCCATTACATATTGATTGTCCTTGCAATCTCTGGTCATCTTTGCTGATGGGGGAGGGAATGATATGATAATCCAAAATAGCACAAAGTTCCAAGTTTTAAAAATTTGTCTTGGCAGTATAGTACAGTAAAATCCCATGAATCCACCCTAATTAGGAAGGAGGCCAGTTTGGATTAGCAAAGCCCAAATTATATTTTATGGGAAATTGATTTCGTAGCTTCCAAATTTGTACAGACATTTGAATTAGATATCAAAGTCTACAATAGAAAACCTTAGGACAGTTTTAATGACTAGTTAAAAATATTTGGCATTGTGTCATAAAATTTTATAGAAATGGTTATTTCTAAAATGATTAGGACATTAAGAACTATCCTCTTATGAGTTTAAACTATCTTCTATCATCTTTTCTATCTTACATTATGAACAAGGCCTTTCTTGATTTAGGAAAGTCAATCTTGTTAAAATTTTTCAAATTTCCAGTCTGTTACATATGCATGAACAAAATTGACCTAGGTGATATTTTCCCCTCGGCAGATTTATTGTCTTAATTATGTATTGTTAAAGCCAGTACAGATGGGAAGTCATTTTATGTAATGTATTTCTTGGGAAGTCCTTATATTGAACTATATTTTTCTTTTGATGCAGGTGATAATTTTATAATGGAGGCCAATTTAATGAAGACTAATTTATTCCTACTCCTTCCAGTTATAATTTTTAACATGTGATCTTCTTAGGTCTCTAACCTTCTTTCTCTTTACATTTAATGATCTGTAAACAAATGAAGTGAATTTTTCTTTTTAAGGAGAAAACCTTGATTTATTTGTTCAGGTTTTGTAGCAATAGCAATGGTCTCATTTCTCATATAAAAGCAGGTGAAGTGACATAGTGGTGTCCAAATCTTGCTCTGTAGACTGGCTGTGTCAGAATCATCCAACACAACTTGTGAAAATACAGATTTGAGGCCCCTCTCCTATATATGCTAATTCAGTGGTATTGCTGCAGACCTCAAATTTCTGAACAGATTGTTAACCAGTTCTGTGGTTGCTTCTGGTGCATAGCCAACCATGAATAGGTTGGATAGACTTCTTAATAATCCAGTAGCCATATCTTGGCTGTTGTGACTAGAGTAGATACCTCTTGGAGATATCAATTTCATTTCTTTTGGATATATACCTAGATAACCAAGATGTGGAAACAACCTAAGCGTCCACTGATGCACAAGTGGATAAGAAATTGTCACACACACACACACACACACGAACATTCTCACACTCATTCATCCTCACTCTCATTCCCTGCCTCTTGCAACAACATGGTGAGCCTGGAGGATATTATGTTAAATGAAATAAGCAAGGCTCAGAAGAAGACTGCATGATGTCACTTCTATGGAATCTAAAATATTCAGGCATATAGATGGAGAGAACAAAATGGTGGTGACCAGTGGTAGGGCTGAGTGGGGAAAATAGGGAGATGGTGGTCACATGTACAAAGTTTGATTTTGGAGGATGAATAAGTTCTGGAGACCAAATGTACAGCGTTGTGACTGTACTTAATGCTGTATTGTATATTTGAAATTTGCTAAGAGGGTCTCTCTTGAGGATTGTTGCCATGTATATGCAAAGATGGGACCTGTGCAGAGAGAAGGGATGCTAATTGCCGTGACTGTGGCAATCAGTTCACTATGTGTAGGTACTTGAAAACATTGAGTTGTACACTTTGCACATTTATAAATTTTATTAAAATCCCAGTAGCCAGGCAGGATCCCCATATGTCTTCCATGTGTACTTAGCAGAACAGGAGTTGCTTAATTTGGGAAGCAGCGGAACAGTGTGGGCCTATAACTATGAAGTGGGAAGTATGACCCTTTGAGAGAGGGAAAGGCTAATGAGTCAGATCATGTTTATTCTTCACACCAGACTCTTGCTCCTCTCTGTTCCCCATTACTTAATGAAAAAAATAAAAAACAAAACACAACAAAAAACCCCACCAACTCCCTATTATTGTTTCTGTCTGGGTCACCTGTCTTGGTCAAGGGCTACATTCCAAGTCATAGTCTCCAGAGACTTTGATCAGAAGCTGTTTGTTGGGTGCAATGGCCCTTTACTTTACTTAGTCTGGTCACGTGCATGAGTATCTCAAAGAGCAACCTTGCCTTCATTTTCTCATTAGCTCTCCCTGGTGTGTTCATGGGCCACAATTAATCTTGTACACCTAATGAGACCATCTACCCTGCAGATAATTAGGATCTGGGAGTGTGCTGCCAGGTAGTCAGCTCTCTCCAGGCTGGAAGGTGGAGTTAGAAACAGGGTGTCAAACCCAAAGTACTGGCAGCAGATACTCTGAGAAACTCATAGACTTGAATTGCTAGCGACCATTCATTTTGTACTCCACAAAATGTCTTTACTAAATGGCCATGAGAGGAGGTAAAGTTGTTCGCAAGTAAATCTGTGCTGCAAATGGAGAATCAGTGGTGCTCCAGAGCCCTGGGGAGGCTTGGTGATGAGTCGAGGCTATTGCTTAGATATAGTCTTTGTGAGGACACAAACACCCACATGCTAACTTGTAGAGCTGCTCAGGAGTGAAGTATCAGAGACTCTGGTTCTTATCAAGGGAAATTAATTGGAGCTTAAAGCTTCATGTTTTGAAAATTAGATTAAAAAATTGCCTGTGAACTGCATTTGAACACTGTCTGTGGCTGCCCATCTTCCTTCTCAGTTGTCAATTTCTCCCCTCCCATGCCTAGTTTTAGAAGAAGCATCTTAGGAGAATTCAGCACCTTTCTTCTTTGTAAGAAAATTCTCGATCCTCATGTTCATGCTAGCATTGCATTTGCTTCAAAAATTGCAAAATTGGGATAAATTCCTCAGCTTTAAGCATTGTAGACATGTGTGGTATGTTGGAAGGAGCTCTGCCTTGGGCCGGGTGAGAAGACCTGAGGGGTGCTGTGATGAATTTGGCAATTATGAAGCCTGAGTGTGAGCATGAGTCAGAACCAGGCTCTGTCTGATAGGCCTGCTTGGGATAGTCGTCCTGTGGGAACAGGTATCAGCAATCACCTTCTCAGCTGAGAAGGTCACCAGTAGGCAGAAGTGGGGCCTCCCTAGTGTGTAGATAGTGAGGCTGTTACCTTTTGTTGGCCAGAAAGAATGCCTAGCCCCTGGGACTTGGCCTGGGCATGGCATATCCATAAGCTCCCTGCTTACATTTGAAGGTTATCTGGGTGAAATGGGTGATAATCCTGCTAACTTGGGCAACCTGCACTGAACTGCAGCTTTAGAATCGGTGAACATATCTAATGATTTAGAAGAAATACAGCTTCATCATTTTTTAAAAAAGATTGTGGGAGAGGCTCAGTGGTTATAGTGCTTACCCAGCATGCATGAGTATGTGAATTCAAGCCCCAGCACCTTGTGTGCAACAAAGTTGCGGAGCAACAAAAGCCACATGAAAAACTAAATAAAAAATTATTTACCTCTCTCTCTCTCTCTCTCTCCCCCTCTCCCCCTCTCTCCTTCTCTCTCTCACTGTCCTTCTCTCTCTCAAAAAAAAAAAAGATAACATAAAACTTGCCACTTTAACCATTTGAAAGCATGTGATTCAGTGGCATAGCACAGTCAGTGTTGTGCAGCCACCACAATAGCTGATCCAGGTTTAATCACTGTGAAGTGCAGAAAATATTTTGAAATAATTGACAGATTCTTTCTACTCAGAAGCAGACCTCATTACACGTGTAGATGCATACATATACAATATATTAGCAACACACATATATGCGCATAACACCAATATACTGCATATGTGTACCAGACACCACACACACCCACTACCTCTCACAACACACGCACAAACGCAATTACATACGCTCTTGTGTGTGTAAATATATAAAGTACGTTATATGAATTTCATCATCTGATGGTGTCCAGAAGGACTTTGGAAATTCTCTGCCAACTCTGTGGCCAGGTGTTGTGTGGGATGAGCATTTATTTGAATGAAAGAGGGAGGACCAAATCTGCTAATCCTGACACCATCATTTTCTTTAATGCCTATATAATGGGCCATAAACATTCCATACAATGAATTGTTGAACTTAAAACCTTTAAGAATCATTTCTTCTCTTTGCTTGAATGTTTCACCCCTCAAGTCGTGGTTACATTATAAATGTTCGTGGCAAACCCTTTCTTTGACCCAGATTAGATGAAATTTCACCACAAATTCAGAATCAAAGAAGTGGTTAGCTTTTCTTCTTGAATTGAACTTGAAGCAGGTGGAGCAGCGCACTGCTCTGGATGGGAGGTAGACTCGGGTGAGTGGGCCTCTGCTCTCCCAGGGCTTGGTATGGAGTAAGGTTGGGGCAGGGAGGCAGGCAGCAGAGGCTGAGGGCTCAGGCAGAAGGAGCACAAGCGAGAGGGCAAGGATCCTTAGGGAGGCAGGCCCAGCTCCTTTGAGTCCTCGGGGGGCAAAAGTTGGGCGTCAGAGGAGTGACCTGAGCAGGCTGTCCGTAGCTGGGTGGGCACAGTTGAGATCTGCTCTCGGTTCTCAGACCTATGGATTGGGCTGGCTGAAAGCCTGTCCATGAGCAGAATCTCTGTCCTGGGGTCCGTTGCAGGGAGGAACTGGCAGTGCTCCACTCTTTTGCCTTTTCTATTATAGTAAAATATAATAACATAAAAATTGCCATTTAACCATTTTAAGTGTATAGTTGTGTGCAATGAAGTCCGTTCGCATTGCCAGGTTACCGTCACCACCATGCATCTCTAGAACTTTGTCTTCTCAAACTGAAGCTCTGTGTTCATTAAATAATAACTTACTGTTCTCCACTCCTCTCGGCTGCTGGCAACTCTCAGCAGTGTAATCATGTAGTATTTGCCCTTTGTGATTGGCTTACTCTGGTTTTTTTTTTTGCAGGTGACTTTTTTTTTTTTTTTTAATCAGACAGTCATACAGCATTTCTGGAAGAGTTAGGAAAAGATGCCCATTTTCTTTAGGTAGATGCAACCCCAGGCAGGACCTGAGCTTGGGGATTTCAGTCCACATCTGTCCCCTTGGCTAAATACTGTTGGTTGGTGACAACCTGAACCACTGTGTCACTTGGTCCTGTTTATTTGGCCATCAACAGAGATTTCCTGTTGCCCTGGAGCCCCTGGCAGGGCCTGTTCCCTGTTTGTATTCTTTGGATCCCCTTCTCCTATCGCCTAATTCCCTCTGCTGTCTCGCTGTTCAAGTTGATTGATTCTCCTTAGAATAGGACTTCCCAAGAATGAAAGGCTTTCAGAGGCCATCAGAGAAGGTAAATGGGCCTCGAGGAACAACACCTAACTCATTCAGATGCCATTTGGTGGGAGCTAAGTGCAAATGACTTTTGTGGATTACTTTTCCTTTGGAAGTACTCAGGGGGTTAAAAATTAAGAGGAAAAGTGTATAGAAAAACAAGTGTGAGGTTTCATTTCTGTGATGTCTTTGAAAGCTAGTTGAAATATTTAGCAAACTGAAAATGCAGCTGGTTGAATGTGCTCTGAACCGTGCTGAGCCCTTTCACCCTACTTCTTTTAAAGAACTGGTGGCTGAATTGAAAGCAATCGAAGCAACAATGAATATTCTTGTAAATCTCTCCAGTGGAGAAACTAAAAATATGGCCAGGGTCCAGGAAGTACCTATTTCCTCTTAATTTTACTATAATACTTTAATGATCCTGTATAAGATATTAAACTTTAACTGGTGCTATTTACCAAGCAGGTTTTAAAAACAGCAATGATAGCAACTGAATAATTAAGATGACTTTTAATTGTTCATCATATATGATATGAAAGGAGGTTTTATCTAAAACGTCGATTGTTTTTGTTCTGATGTCCAGAGTTAGCTTATTTCCTCATTGTGTTTATATACCTGTGCACATACAAGTGTATTTCCTGAGGTGGTAGATAAGAACCAATATGAAGGGATTTTTTTTTTGTCTTCTCACTGTGAAATTATTATAGAAAATATTGATGCAGAGAAAGATGTATAAAAGCATGAAATGAAACAAACCTGGGTAAGATCATCAAGAGGTGGCATTTTTCTGAGTGTCAACTTTGGTGAAAAAAAGATGAAGACTGAGATTTGCATATGGCAAGCTTTGGCACAGCCTTTTAACTTGGCTTATTGCTTTTTGTTGGTATGCAGTGCTCAAAACATTACTTAAACATATGCTGTTGCGGCTGATCTTCTTTACCCTTCCTTTCTTTGACATTCCTAGGCAAGGCTGTCTTCACTCAGGACAGGCCTGTTACATGGTGGGGAAAGCTGCAGACTTGAAAACCTGGCCAAATGTTTCCTTGCAGCCCTTTGCTGTGGCTGGGGATTACACAGAGAGCTCTCTCTGCTTTCTGCCCTCATCTGGAGTCCCTCCCATTCTGATACCCCTGAGTTGGGTCATTCATTTTGCTGCCCTTGGAGTTTTAAAAAGTTGGATTGTTTCTCTGTTATAAAAATAACACATACATTAGACTTGCAGATAGCTACTAGCCAGGAAGAGAGGTGTGTGTGTGTGTGTGTGTGTGTGTATATGTGTTTTGCAGGATTGGGAACCAGGTAATGAGTGGAGAACAGAGACTTCACTTATTTTATGATGAGCGTCCCAAGAAAGAGTGGATGGAGGGGAACAACATTGTGTGGACTGGTTAAACTTAAAATATTTATGGATTGGACTGTCTCTCTAAATCTCTCTCCTCCTCATCCACACATCACCTTCTCCTTTTTCATCCCTACCCCTGGGACAGCTGTCCCATTTTCTGGGTAAAGAAAAACGAGAGGATTCGGCGTTGCCTTTAAAGTGTGATTGCTGAGGCTATGGCGTTTGCAGAGTTGCTCAGGTCTCTTCTTGTTTTTCATAAAAACAAGATTTCTTATGCAAAATGGGTCACTTGCAAGCACCACACAATTTCTCCAGCGCAGCAGCCAGTGCTTCATGCCAGGGAGATGTGAGCAAGCCACTGACATATGGATGTGATCTCTGTTACTTTGACCAGATTTGGTTTCTACAGAGTGCGTGAGAAGGGAAGATAAATTTTGTCCTAGTAATACTATAGCGACTCAAAAATAAATGGTTACCCTTTGGTGCTTGCAGTTTTCATTAAAGCCGCCTGAGCTTTGTTATTGACACCATAGGTTGCCTATTCAGGGAAATGCAGTAAAATTTATCAGTGTGCTTTCTACACCTAATAAATCATCCAAACAGGGAACCATATGGCAGATAAGACCTTGAAAATGTGGCTTCAGCATGTGAGGAGTCAAGTTGCTGAAATCTTGAATGATTACAGCCTGCACATTTCCCCTGGAATATCTTAGAGTTATTTTACATGCCATTTTCTTGTTCACCCTATCACCTCTTTGTCTCTCTCCTTCTCTCTCCCTCTTTCCTCTCCTGCCCTCCTCTAGCGTCATCCTTTTTTTTTTTTTGGTCTTTTCTTTCTCACTCTTTGTTTGTCTTTTGGGTGGGGGTCTTGCTGTGATTTCAGCTTTAAAATAAGCATCTGGGGCAGATAAGATGTTTTTATAATGCCTTGCTGGTAGGAGGAAGAGGGGCAGGGAGGAGCAGAGACTGACGGAAGGGATGATGTATGTGGCGGCTGTGTCCCTGCTCTCCTCCAGCCCATTGTCATTAATCACGGCCATTAGTTTTTTTCAGAGCTGCCTTGTCTGCACAGTGCCTCAGAAAAGCCATTGTTTTTTCATGCCACAGACTGGGGGGAAAAGGGAAGGAAGAAGCCCTAGCACTTTTTTCCTTCTCCCTCCTGTCGTGTCTTTTTCCTCCTTGGCTACCCAGGTCCAACTTCCTTTTTCTCTCCTTAGAAGGGGTGGCAATGGTGGTGGGGCCTGAACCCCAAGCACCCTTTTCTTCTTCAGTACCTGTGTTTGATACTTCCATCTGACAGCTCCCCACAGGGCACACCACTGGGTGGGGGACACTGGATAGCAGCTGCGCTGCTCATAACACACTATTGAATGCACAGCATGGTTTTGTGGGTATTCGTGTTGTTTGTACCTTCTTTCTCTTTTGGAATCATGAACTTGTAACCTGAGGATAGCAGCAACACAGGAAGAGAGTGTCCACAGTGCAGTGTCCATGTCCAGCAGCTGGGGAAGGCGAGGCTGGCTGCTCCCTGGGGAGGTGTAGCTGGGAGCTTGCCATGACTTGACCTTGCCTTGGGGACTCCCTCTCTGCTGAGGGGAGCACTTTGAGAGCAGCTGCAGCTTGTGATCGGTGGATGCCACCCAGTCAGCATGGGTGAATCTTGGTGGTTGACAAGGGCAGGGATCATTGCCCTTTCCTTCTTCTCTGCTAATTGAAGACTTGGGCTCCAGGAAAGAGACCCCGAAGACTGAAGTGGCTTTCTCGCTCTCAGTGGTGAATCATAACTGAGTCACTCACTAATGCTTAAAAACATGCATAGCATTTTGTAAAACATAAGAGCCAGCTTCAACTAGAGAACATGTGTTGTTTTAAATATAGTTTTATGAAATTTGTTGTGAAAACAGAATCATTGGTGTAAAGGGAAGCATAAGAATTAATGAAAAGTCTATGACAACTGTATTTAAAAAGAAAAAATGCTTATTTATGTTCAGATATAAACAAAGTTGTTTGGAGCAGGCTCCCTTAATATTATTGCCTAGTAGAGATACTTAAGGTACTTATTTTAAAGAAAATGTGACAGTGATTTGCTATTAATGTAGCAGCTGAATATTCATTCATGATACAGGAAGCAGTATCACCGAGCAAGGAATCAGAACAGAGGAGTGCTTCTTAGGGGCTGTGTAACTGGAGTCAAATCACTTTACTTATCAGAACACTCATTTCTTCTTTTGGCAAAATGAGTGATTAGTTCTAGACCATGTATCCCAAAGCATTTGGTCATGGGTGGTACAGGAAATGTGACTACCTCTGATACATGGGAATGGACTTACTAAATGATAGTAACTGTTTATGTCTATAATTGACTTCTGTTTGTTAAACAATATTGGCTATTCATTTATGACTGTGTAATAACTTCATATTTTAATTTCTGAATTAATAGAAAAATGAGTGAATTGGAGGAAAAAATTAAATACAGAAGAGTGCAACTGTTGCAGAGATACAGCAAACATTATGGTATGGTACTCAGGTGATCAAAAGTTGTTAATCTCCAGACCAGATGTTTGGAGGCAAACTTAAATAGTAGTTTATGCTTTGTGTATATACAGTTTCCCCCAGAATTCTAAACTCATTCATGATCATCTGCTCTGCTATGTTGAGCACTTTTTTTCCATAAGAGAGGGACAGGGAGAGAGAGAGAGAAAATAGATTTTATTTCTTTTTCATGTGACTTTTGTTGCTCCAACGCTCCATTGTATATATGGTGCTGAGGTTCGAACCTGTGTCCTCTCACATGCTAGGCAAGCGCCACCACTGAGCCACCACTCCAACCCCGAGCTCTTTTCTTATTATGAGAAAAGTTGATTTTAGTGTGGGTTGTGTCTGAGTTATCTCAAGTCCTATTTTCATGGGATGGTTGTGAACGTGGGGATACATACATAAATCTACTGATCTCTTGGTGAGATCTGAACATCTGCCATGGAGTGCTCGACTCCACAGAGCTCCTCTTGTGTGGTTTCATTTGAAGGGCTTGAAATAGACTAGACTATACCATCATGCTGTTTCTGTCAGGGCATCTGAAATTCCTGTTTTCCTCTTTGGAATTCCAGTGGTTTCAAATCTGGCAAAATGACCGAGTCACCTGGAGAATATTCTAACAATGCACATACCTGGGTTCTATCCCTGATCCATTAGGCACTCTGTCTGGGGCTGGGGACTGAGATGATCTAGGCTAGCTGCCATGTTTAGGAACCACAGAATTAAGGCCAGAGTTCTCTGCATGGGGAAGGGACCCACCATGGCCTCAGGAGCCATTGCATTCTTGGCCTGAGTTACTTTGCCAGGCTAGCTGAAGTTACCTCTAAGGCACCTGTATTCTCATACTGAGAGACAATTAGGTAAGATGCTGTCTCTTGGATCAGACTGTATAGTAGGCAGGGGAAGTCAGGGGAGGCCAGAGCAGAGATATCAAAGGGGCGGGTAGGGAAGGCTGCCAAGTGGAAGAAGTGAGCCTTTATCTTTTAGCAAATTGCTGATTGCAGGTACCTGGTAGCAGTCTGTGTCTCACTCTTATTGGAAAAATTTGGCCAATTCAGTATTTTAAATGTCCTATTCAATGAAAAATGGTGGCATTCAGATAGAACTCCACTGATGTAATTGTCATCCTCCTAGTATATATCTTCTATTATGCCTGTCTCCTCCTTAACATCATTGTGGCTCCCACTGGGCATAGAAGAAAGTATAGTTTCCTTCACTTGACGTCGACCACTCCCCAGCCTTTTTGTCTCTGGACTCCTCTCTTCCTCTTCTCTCTATACTCTGCTGTAGCCAGACCTGTTGCATCCCTTTTCAGCCCTAACTTGTTCATGCCCGTTTTTTGTGACCCTGTTCCATCTCCCTAACTTGTCTCATGGATTCCCTTCACCCTCAGTCATACACAGTTCTTGGAGTCAAGCACCATTCCTGTTTCCTCCATAGAGTCTCACACCACAGTGCATCCATATCTGAACCTCTGGCTCCTTTGGAAGAGACAGCAGCAGGAAGAGGTAGGTATCAGAAGGATTGGGACTACTGAAGACTGAGTGCACCCTTGGGCAAGCCAACCTCGTGGGCTTCCATTGCCTCAGCCAGAAGACAAGAACGTTGAGAATAAACATCATTCTGCTCTTGTAGGAAGATCCGATGAGCTGATAAATGCAGAAGAACTCTGAATAATGACACCCTGTACTCATCTAAGGGATGTTCTTGAGGAATTAATCATGGACTGACTTGTGAAGACTCTTGTTTGTTGTCTCATAATGCAAGTCACCTGCTATATTGTTTAACATTTCCTGCATCTGTCCTGGCTCTAACTTGGCATTTTCTTTCCTTTGTAATGAATGACTAGCTTATGAAGATGCTCTTCATTATGAAATAACACTGCAAAAAATGATGGCGAAATTGCTTCTTAGTCTTCCTCTTAAATTTTCTCTTTTCTTTCCCTTGTCCCCATGTAAGTACCCATCGTTATGTTGTCACCTTAACTATATCCTGTGGACCTGGTTATGTAGAGTACTGTTCTTCTGTGTGTCTGCTAGATGCCCTCAAAAGGAGGCTGCCTGCAGGTATTAGGGAAACGTCCCTGCTAGTGCCTGCTGTTTGTAGCCCACACAAATTGTGTTGCTGGGTTCTCAGTGCACGCTACTGGTTTTAATTGGTGTCAGCAGTTGTAGTTCATTGCTGTACTAGGAGTTGCAAGTTCTAGGGTAGGAGAGAGTGAATGCACAGAGCCCCCAAGGAGTTCCTGTTCTTGGATTGGGATTAAGATAAAAAGTTTCCAACCTTTATTTGTTCCTCATTTTCCTAGTTTTTTTCTTTAGCCTTACGGTCTGTTTCCTAAAAAAGCAATCCGGTGCCCTGGCCCACTGTCAGCCAGCCACTTGGAGGTGCAGGAAGGGGAAGATACCATCTCTTTCAGAACTGGAGAGCTCTGGGTTCATAGCGGGCCTCTATATAAGCCTAATAGCTGTGGGATCCTTGAATCCAAATTGCTTAACTTGAATCTGTGTCCTCATCTGTAAATGGAGTCTAGCCTAGTGCATTCAGTACTTTTTGGATGCTTTCTTCCCAGTCATGTTTTGTTCTAATATCATTATCCTGTCTTTCCTACTGTTTTATAGCATCCATAATCACCTTGAGTGTAGGACCTGCTCTCATTGCGGCTGGCTGGAGTCCTGGGCCACCACACACTTGCATCAGGCCATGCAGAAGTATTAATGTCCTACAGAAGTGTCACTGTGTAAGGGCTGAGAGTGAAGCCCCCCTCCCCCCACCCCGTCCCAGACAGCTGGTACATTCACAGATGGGACTTGGTCGTGTTTTTCACCAGAGCTAGTCACTATTTAACCCTACCTCAAACTTGAATAATTGTATCAGAGAAGAAAAACACCGAATGAGATGTACCTGTTACAGTGTAAAACGTGAGCAATTCAGACCTGAATGCGCATTTTTCCTTTATGACTCTTAATCTAGGCAGAACATTGAATTTAGAAATATCAACCTGATGGCCTAAAAATGTAAGTGGACTTCAGGCTGAGGAACTGTCCGTGGGTTTGGCTTCTAAAGCAGGCATGCAGGTTGGTGCTTTCAGGTCCTGGATGTGTGATCCTTGTTGTGCAGACGTGGTTCTCGAGTCTGGTGCCTGCAGTCCTGCTCTTCTATCCTTTGCAGCTGCTCCTTCACCATGATGTTCATCATCTGGGGCCCAGAGCAATGGAGTTGGCCTACCTTGGACTGAAGCTCTGAAACTGTGAGCCAAAGTAAGCTTTTCCTTCACTAAGCTCTTCTTACCATGTCTTTTAGTTGTAGTGACAGTTGACTAACACAACTCTCTTCTGTTACGTTATTGAACTGAAACTTTGAAGTTTGTGGGTTTTTTTTCTCACACATGTGTCTGTCTTACACTTTGTTCTTCAGAGTCTGGTGAGTACTTAGCACAGAGCAGGTACTGTGAGAACTGTTCTCTTGATGGGCTGGAATGAATACTTGTTGTCTTCCATCCTTGATCAGCCGGGAAAGCATCCCTTTTCTGGGCGAACTGCTATGCCCGCTGTTGGTTGGTGTACATCGTGGCAAACACTGGGCACATGCCAAGCTGGCTGCCCCTTCCTGGTGTTGAGGGCAGGTCTGTGTTGCCCCCAAAGAGGAGGCTGAATGAAACACTGGCATTTACATGTCTTTTCTGGCCGTAGAAGGCCATCAAGCATTTTTCTAGTTTGTAATTTCTGAATACCTGTGAGCGTAGCTTAGCGTTTGGCCACAGTGGATGAGGCAGAGGCTGCTCTGAGGTTTCACTGGGCCCCCAAACTGGGTGGCCTCTCCAGGGCCCATGGATGGAGAAGTCTGGACTGCCTGTGCGTAGAAAGAGAAGTAGAAGATGGAGGAGGCAAGAGCTACTGTCCTTCTATGCAGATTAAGGGATCATTTCCTGGCACAGCATGCTATTTCCACCTCACTCTGCTTCTCCTCTCCACAGCTATTATGGGGGTCTAAGTGTTTATCTAAAAGTCATAATGACGGACCACAGCATATTTAAAAGCATCAGTCAGATAGTGACTTGATAGTGCTAGCAATTGCCTACAGCTTAGGCAAAATTCACCTGCTTTAGTTTTATGCAGTGAACAAATTGATTTTCTGAAAAATAACCTCTCTATGTGCATTTGTGTGTGTTTATGAGACAGAATGGAGTTTGATTTTTTTTTTAGGATGATTTGCTTTCTTTAAGGGTGATGGTATAGGAAGAGAGACAATGCATAAGGAATTTTCGCTTGAGAAAGGAAGAATAAATTCAGACCTGGACAAAGATGAGTGAAATAAGAAATGAGTGGTGTTTTACAGTGAGTGAAGAACAATGAAAAAGCACAAGGTGGCCCAGACATACAGGGTCAAGACAGGTGGAGCTCCTACACGTAAAAGAAAGTGTGCATGTGTTCACCTTCTTGCCACCTTCTGCCAATCTGTCTGTTTGGAGCGGGTGTCCAGGCCATTGTGCATGTGGCCTTGTCTACAGATTTTACTTTCTGCAAAGTCATATGTTTTTAGCTGTGATTGCAGTCACTACCAAGTGGCTCACCTTGTCTTGAGTAATGAGAATAAACAACTGGTCACCGCACTGACCACTGAAACTAATAAAGATATATAGTGCTGGGCCGGCTTAGGGAGTCACAGACGCATTCTTAAACTCTGTGTGACATTTATACCAAAGGAACACAGTTCCAAACTCACTCACTGCTTACCCATTCTGAGAATGAGCAAACTATTTGACTGATGGTTTGCTAAATTTAATATGCTTAGCAAGTAAAATTATTGCCTACTCTAATGCTGTGTAATTATTAAGATACACTGCTTTTAAAAATACCAAGTGAATAATATTGATTTAGTGAACTGCTATTTAGAAAAATGCCAGCAAAGGAGGAATATTTTATTTTAGCTGCCTTAGAGCTGTAATGGGTCTGGGCTGAGATATGCATGTGGAAATAAATTATGTACAAGGTAAACTATTTTGTTATACAGTACCCATAATATTAATTAAGCTGTAATTTTACCAACAATGCTTTAATTTAACAAATAAACAGGAATCATCTGTACCATTCTTTCAAATATATAACTTCGGGACTGTAATAAAACATGCAGAAGCACCTGCAGTTAATTGTAAAGCAAACAGTGAGACTAGCAACTTTAAAGGGTAATTGTAATTTATAATTTATTTATTTGACTTATGCTGGATATAATTACCGTTATAATGTGTTATTATTTTCAGTCCAGCATTAGATCTATCTGATTCCAATTTAACACAGGCAGGCTGGTGGAGCTTTCTACGTAGGCCTCTTGAAAGTATGCTGTGCACCCATCCCTTCCCTGGATTGGGAGCTTCTGAAAGAAAGAATGGATGGGTTACTGTCATAGACAATCCTGTTCAAAGCTGTAAGAATATTTCCATTTCCATTAAAGCCAAGAATTTCCCCTGCCCTCTTGGTCCTTTAGATAGCAGATTTGGGGTGATGGGTGGGGCCTGTGCACAGCCTGGGCCGTGGGTGAGTGGGCCGGGCTGATGGTTCTGTAGGGAAGGGAGCAAGGTGGTGGGAGGCATGGCCGCAGGAGCCCAGCTCTGTCTTCAGTTCTCATCTGAATGTTGCTAGTGTTTATTGTGCTTTTCGGCTTTGCTGTTATTTTCAAGAGTAGCCTGGAAGGAGCAGCACACAGAGGAAATATACCACCGTGGAAGAAAAGAAGCAATTATAGCGGGCCGTTTGTTTGTGGCTAACAGAATGCTGAAATGGCAGATTTGCAAATTTGTAAGAGAGGGAAGCTTAGTGTTCATCTTTATCAGCCAAAGTGGTTTCTTGTTAGCTGAGCAGCAAGCTAGAAAGCGACCGATTTTGACAACATAATTTACATCTTTGTATAAAACTATTGCTGGCAGCCGAACTAATTTGTGCTGGATTAGGTTGTTTGTCTCTGCTGCTGACTAACCATGCAATCTATCAGAGGCCGTTTTCAAATATCACTTCTCAACTGTGCCCTTGAGAGGGGGAATTGATCGGGAATATACGGAGCAAAATTACTCCAATAACTTTATAGAAGAAACAATTACAGAATCATATAGATGTGAATAATTCTGAAAGGGAGAAACAAATATATAATGAATTTATCCCTGTTCCCATCTTTCATGTGTGCATGGAATTTATAAATAATACAGTAACACATTATTGGCTCTCCTTCCTCTCTCTTTCTGAATCTTGGTCGATGATGGAATTAGGAGAAAGATGAGAGTGTTTGGTGGAAAAAATTCTTAGAGACCACGTTGGAGGATTTTGGATGCAGGTTACATGAATGACAGGAAGTGCTGGAGATAACAGTTCATATACACATATCCCTTAGGATATGTCTTTTATACAGTACAGGTTTTATAAGTTTTGAAGTCAAATGCTGTGATAGAGGAAGAAAGGCATCAGTCAGGCAAATATATTTGTATTACCAACCCAGGCGATAAACATACGCATATATTTTATCATGTATTTCTATATCATATTAATATTTTTTTCTGTGCAGAAGAGAAATGAAATTTCTCTTCTACTTTTAAGTGAATATTTTAGATGTTTCTTTCTGTCCTCAAGGGAGATAGGGGATGATAGAATAATATAAAGGGGGGTTATGAAGGAGAGGGTGAGATTCACAACTGATATGCAAGCTGGAGTTGTTTATAAGATGCCTGAGATTAGCCAGCAAACAAAAAACCATTAAGCACCTATTATTTTAAAGCAGTGGGCACATTTTTCATCACTTTCCTCTGATAAATTTTTACTTGTGGATCCTGCTGCAGGTAATTAATTGCTTGCAGTTCAGAGGAGTAATAATGCAATAAATTATGCCAGTATTTCTAGTCAGCGGATCATATTGCAGCTTCCTAACCAAGGCAACACTAATAACAATCTGGGAGACTTGTGGACCACAGGAAAAAAAAAAGCCACATTATTATAAATTGGTTATATAAAGAGTTGAAGGACCAAGTCCTCAGAATTGCTTTCAAGTGATTTCATTCAGGGAAGCTTGCACATTCATAGGTTTGGACATGATTATACTGTGGTAGGAATACATAGCTGCTCTCAGCCTAGAGCTTTGCAAACACTAGCCACACTGCAGTGATGGGGACCAAAGCCATTGTGGGTAAGGACCTTTGCAAGATGGCAGGGATACCAACATCATAGTAGTCCTTGGTACCTACAGGGACTGTTCCGAGCCCTTTACATGTATTACCATGTTTGATCCTCATAATGACCCCATGAGAAAGGACAGTCTTATTTTTATGTGAAGGAAACCAAGGTAGGGAGAGTTTAGGGCTCGGGGGTCCTTGTTCTTTCCCTTGTTGTCTTCTTGTACCTTGGAGGAAGTTTCAACCCCCTGACTTGGGACAGGATTGCAGTAGAGAAGGGTATATGTGGATCTGTTGGAGGGAGCCAAGGAAGTGCTGCCTAGTTTAAAATAGAATGTTATATCTTTCCTGGTTAGTTTTCCCCGTGAATATCCTGCTTTGATCATCTACTGAAACCTCTTCTTGCTCTCATCTGTAGATCTCTTGCTATAGTGTATTAATTCCTCTTTCTAGGAGTTAAAAACTAATACAGGTCTTTGCTTGTTCTTAATTGTGGAAAAGACTTCAGTAGTTACTTTTCTCTCATCGCATCTTGCCCCATCTCTTGCCCCCGCTTTTTAAAAATCACACAGTGTACCTCAAGTCTCTGTTCTGTGGATGGCTTACAGTGAGAAGTGGCCTGATTGTAGCTGACCCCCGTCCCTCACCCTGCACAGGTAGTGCTCAGTCCCACTTTAGGGTCCAGACACTCCTGGAATGTCATTCTTCCTCTTTGACAAACTGAAAGCTTTTTTGCTGCTTTTATTCTTGAGTGGTTTTTTTTGTGCCAAGAGGACCTAAGAAATGCTCTCAGGCAGAGCAGCAGCTGTGGGCTGAAGACCAAGAAGAGGTGGAGTTGGGAGGGAGATTATCAGCTGGGAAGGGGAGAGATCTGCTG
>PVKS010027108.1:0-27879 GCA_004027875.1 Aplodontia rufa | reverse complement strand
CCTACTTTGATTTCAGTCTTATAGCCTCGGAAAACTCGAAGCCAATACATTTCTGCTGTTTTAAGCCACTCTGTTTATGATATGTACAGTAGAAGAAACACAAGTATAGAAATTGGGTTAGCAATCAAAGGACTTTCCACAAACAACAGCTCAGGCTGGTATATTCTACCAACTGTTTAAAGAATGTTTAATCTAATCCTTTCCAAACTCCTCTAAAACAAAGAGGAGAGGAAGGAATTCCTTCCACCTCATGTGTCTGTCACTTGAGATAAAAACACCACAAGAAATCTATGGATTAATATTATTTTATGATTAAGACACAAAAATCCTCACTGGAATACTGGAAATCAAGTAACTAAAAAGAATTATACCATATGACCAAGTGTGATTTCTCCCAAGAGTAGAAAACTCTTTTAGCATCTGAGGATCAGTGATATGATACATTACATCAATAGAAAAAGGGGCAAAAGCCACACTATAATTTTAGCAGATACAGAAAGAGCATTTGAAGACGTCCAACAGCCCCTCACAATGAAAACAACAAACGGGCTAGGAATGGAGGGAACTTCAAACACTAATCAAAAACGTCAATGGAAAATGAACAACTCCCATTGTACTTCATGATGAAAAATTGGAAGATTTCCCGTAGGGTCAGAAACAGTTCAGGGATGTCCACTAGTGCTACTTCTATCCATCATTATAATGAGATTCCAGTAAGGACAGTTGACAACAAAAAGTTAGGAAAAACATCTAGATTGGGAGAGGAAGAAGGAAAACTGTATTTTCAGATAACATGATACACACAAAAATCTTGAAGAAACCACTAACAAATGGTTAGAATTAATAAATGCATCTGATAAGCTTCCATGATACATAATCAATATACAAAAATTAATTCTATTTCTATACAGTATCTATGAGCAGTCCAAAAAAATGAAATTAGGAACACACATCTATTTATAGTAGCGTAAAAAAGAACATAAAATTTAAGAATAAATTTAAGAAAAGATGTGCCAAATTCACCCCATGAGAACTGCAATAGATTGCTGAAAGAAAAGTAAGAAGACTTAAATAGATGGAAACAGACGTCCTATACTCACGGAAGAGAAGACGACATTGTTAAGATGGCCAAATGTCCCCAACCGATCTACAGATTCAGCACAATCCTTGACAAAATATCAGCTATTTTTTTCCACTAAAAATTCATATGGAACTGCAAGAAGCACAGAATAGACAATCTTGAAAAGGAAGACTAAAATTGGAAAATTCACTTTCTGATTTCAAAATTTATTATATAACTACAGTAATCAAGACCGTGTGGTACGGGGTAAAGATAAATGTACAGATAAGAAACATTGAAAGTAAAATAAATAAACCAGAAGATTTGCGATCAATTGATTTTTGACAAGGATGTGAAGAGAGTTCAATGGAGTAAAAATGGTCTTTTCACCAAATGCTAGAGAAGCTGGATATCTACACACGAGAATGAGGTTGGGCCTTCTCACTATAAAAAGGTACAGGAAGATACTGAGAAATGGATCGTAGACCAAAATATTAGAACTAAAACTACAAAGCTCTTAATGAAAATGTACGAGTAATCTTCATGACCTTTGTCTAGGAAAGCCTGCCTAAATACAACAGCAAAAGTGTAAGTGACAAAATAAAAAGATAAATTGGACTTCTTTAAAATTACAAAATTTGATACATTCAAAGATATCAGAAGGAAGGTGAAAATGTGAGACTGGGAGAATATATTCTAAAAGTGAAAAAAATGTGAAACTGGGAGAATATATTTTAAAATCGTATGTCTGATAAGAGACTTGTATCTAGCATTTACAAAGAACTCTTACAATTCAATAATAAAAGACAAATAGTCCAATTAAAAATGGTAGAAGGATCTGAACATTTATCCAAAGAAGATACTCAAGAATCTGTGTTAATGACTTTCTGTGACAAAATACCTGAGATTAGCAACTTTTTTTTACATTTTTTTTTTTATTTTTGAACAACCATACAAGTTTAATGTGTACAGATTCTGGATATTACAATTACCCCTAGGAGTGCCCCCCCAATTATCCACCCTTATCCCTCCCTTCCCCTTCCCACACTATCTCTAAAAAAGGATTATGTTATATAGCATTACATCTTATCTGTATTTAACGCATGATGATAGACCAACTTTCTCACTGGCCAGGGTATAGTCCCCACCTCCACAGATGAGTGGAGATAATCGACCATTATTTCTCTGGGTTAAGCTGATTTTACTCAGCATAATTTCTTCCATAGCCATCCATTTACCTTCAAAGGCTGCAATATCATTGTTTCTAATTGCTGTGTAAAATTCCATAGTATAAATGGACCACAGTTTTTGGATCCATTCATCCAGTGAGGGGCATCTGGGTTGTTTCCATAGTCTAGCAATAGTAAATTGAGCTGCTATGAACATAGATATTGCTGTATCACTATAAAGTGCTGATTCTAAATTCCCTGGAAAGATTCTCAGGAGTGGAACAGCAGGGTCGTATGGTGGGTTCATCCCTAGTTTTTTGAGGATTCTCCACACTGCTTTCCAGAGGGGCTGTACCAGTCTGCAGCTCCACCAACAGTGTGTTAGTGTGCCTATCTCTCCACAGCCCCTCCAGCATCTATTATTGTTTATTTTCTTCATCTTTGCCATTCTGACTGGTGTAAGGTGATGTCTTAATGTGGTTTTCATTTGCATTTCTCTGATTACTAGAGATTTAGAGCACTTTCTCATGTATTCATTGGCTTGATCAATGTCCTCTGGTGAGAAGTTTCTATTTAGCTCTTTGGCCCATTTATTAATTGGGCTGTTAGTGTTTTTGTAGTTGAGATTTTTGAGGATTTTATAGATTCTGGATATGAGACCCTTGTCATAGGAATCATAGCCCATGATTCTCTCCATTTCTGTAGGAAACCTCTTGACTCTTTTGATTGTTTCCTTGGCAGTACAAAAGCTTTTTAGCTTTATGGCATCCCATTCACTGATTTTTTTACTTTACTTCCTTCACTTTCGGAGACATGTTGAGAAAGTCTTTGCCTACTCCCAAATGCTGAAGTGTTGGACCTAATTTGTCTTCTATCAGTTGCAAGGTAGCTGGTTTAATACCTAGCTCCTTGATCCATTTTGATTTGATTCTTGTGCAAGGAGAAAGATAAGAGATTAGCAACTTAACCGAGGAAAGATTTACCCTGGCTCACGACTCCACAGGTTTCAGCTCCTAGTCAGCTGGTCCCACTGCTTTTGGTCCTCTAGAGAGGCAGATCACAGCTGGAAGAACACAGCAGAGAAGGCAGCTCACCTCACAGCAGCAAAGAGAGAGGGGGGAAAGCAATAGGGTCCCAACATTTCCTCCAAGGCTACCCCGCAATGACCTAACTTCCTTCCAGTAGGCCCTTCTCCACCACCTTCCAACAGCACCACAGGCTGGTCAATAGAGGCCCTCGGGGGACAACTAAGATCCAACCATAACAATATCATTATTCTAAAAAAGTACAAATCAAACCCGTAATGAAATAGCAGTTCTTACTCTCTAAAAGACAGAAAGTAGTATGTGTTGGAAAAGATGTGGAAAAACTTGACTCACACTCTGCTGCTGGGAAGGTAAAACGGTTCATTGTTTTGAGAAACAGTCTAGTTGTTCCTTGAATGATCAGTCACCATAGGACCCAGCCGTTCCACCCGTGGTTATATACTCAGAGAAATGAAGAGAAGCCCGTACACAGTCTCGTGCGCAAGTGTTCCCAGTGTATTTTTAATAATATTCCAAAGTGGAAGCAACCTAGCAGATGATTGGCTGTAAAAACGTGACCTATCCATCTCTGCAGTGGACTATTATTTGGTACGAAGTCACGATAACTTGTCACAACTTTGGTGAACATTGAAGGATTGTGTTGAATGAAGGCAGCCACTCAGAAAAGGCTGAGCATTGTACAACACCGTTTATACGAAGTGTTCCGTAATGGGCATATCCGTGGAAGCAGTGTAGATTAGTGCTCGTTAGGACAAGAGGGCTGGGGTGGAATGGGAGGTTACTGCGAAAGGACTTCTTTTTGAGTAGTGTAATGCTTTAAAATCGACTGTACTGATGGTTGCACGGATCTTCAGATATGGTGAAACCCCTGATTGGCACCCTGAATGGTCAAATAATGTGGCATGTGAATGAAATTTCAATAAAGCTGTTACATATATTAAAGAAAAAAGTGAATTTGGGAGGGACTGATCCAGGCTCCAGTAAGAAGAGGGGTGAAGGTGAGGTCCTAGAGGAAGCAGAAGACTGGTGTTGGTGTTAGTGGAAAGGAGCGGGGAATATGAGGAGACGGAGCTATCTGAGCACCTACTATGAGCTCAGTACAGACAGCTGCTTTATATGTATTCGTTTACTGGTGTTCAGCAGTCTTATGAGATGGGCATTGTATGAGAGTTCAATCAACTTGCTCAGAGTTGCACAGCTAGTAAGAAAAAGAGCCAGAAATCAAGAAAATCTGTGGAGCTAAAAACCTCAACTCTATCCCTGTACCTGAGGGTCCCCAGAAGCTCTACCAGGTCCAGACTCCAGAGGCTGCTGCCAGACCAGAAGTAAGGGAGTGAATCTCTTGGAAAGCAAAAAGAGGGCTGGTTTCATCTGTGACTGAGGAGGAGCAGCAATGAGGCAGCAGCAGCGCTGAAGTCCCCAGGCTAGGTCTAGTCTGTACCCCTGTCCTGGGCTCAGTCTTGTAACCAAGCAAGGATGATAATAGAAAGTACTGCTGGAGAACACACCTACTGCCAATTTGATTAAAAAAGAGTTCAACTCACAATTTGGAATTTACGACAGGAGAAAATGAGAGAAGATTAAAAATGGTCTGTTCCAGAAGAGCTCATCAAAGTCCCCGCGTGTGTGGCTGTCTGCGTCACAGTCCCAGGCCACCTCCTTTGCATGACCAGGATTCCCACAGCAAAGGCGAGGAAGCAGGAATGGGAGCATTCGTTCCGTTTCCACCCTGCGTCTCTGGGCTTCGTCTCTAGAACAGACTGGTTGTGAATCGCTGCTGGACATGGGTACAACGCCAGTGCATGTTGGGGGCTTACCAGGTGTCTGCAGATGGGTTGTACCAGGAAAATCCACGTTCACCTGCTCCTCCATCTTCTCCTCACTGCCTTTGAGATCCAACTTAGGCTTTTTAGTGTTCCAAGAGATTTCGCAAGATCGCAAATTGAAATCAATCATCTTTTATTTTGCTGATGAAAATTCATCATTTCTTTAAAAAGACCCAACAAGGAGAACAGAAAGACGACGAGTTGTGAAACAAGAGTACAGGAACCGCGGCTGGATGGCTGCCTTTGGAAATGGAAGTCAGCAGGCAGATTGTTTGGCTTCCTGGTGTTCAAATGTTTTTCATGGCTGCTTTTATTTTGCTCAAGCATTTCCATCAGCAGTGGCAGTGATTTTAAAAAGGACATCTCCTCCAAAATTTGTCACCAAGTGTTATCAGGGAGTCCAACTTTCAGAGCCTTTTGGCATGTCAGCCTCTGAGGAAGGACAGTTACCTACCTGAGTGGTGGTCCCCAGGGAGGTAGACCCTCCTGGTTCCCCACGTTGGGCACTGAGCAATGCACCAAGAGGGTAGGAAGATGGAAAGAAAGTGGGGGTTTATACCCTCAGCTCTTCATTTTCACATTTCTTGTCTAACCCATTCAGTTGACTTTAAATTTATCTAGCATTTCAACTGATAATCATAATAAAGGTCAATGATGAGACTATTTTCCTATCCTCTTCAATAAATGAGAAGATTGCGACATTCTGAACTCAACTTCCTCTCCTCTGGGAGAGTGGAGAGCTTTCAACTTAAGGAGGGGTGTTGGGTTCTCCCGAGGCGACTCATGCCTCGAGGCCAGCTCTCTTGCATGGATTGACCTACATGGGGGCTCTCTGGCTGACTGTAACCCTCCTTCTTCCGAGGCATGTTCCAAGACCGTTCCTGTGCCCAGAGGGGCCCCATAACAGAGTTCAGTTGAAGTGTGTTTTGTTGGCTGCAGGACTGAGGGCACAGGAGGACCTGGAAGAGTGTAGCCACCATGCGTGAACCCAAGCTCAAGCCATTCTCCATGCTCAGAAAACTTTGCACTTCCTTTCTGATCATATATAGCCAATTTATGGTTATATTAATCAAGGGAATTCCCTAAATTTCTGAATGGAAGTGGCTTAGCGCAATAGTCTTTTTTTTTTTTTCGGGGCTGAGGACCGAACTCAGGGCCTTGCACATGCTAGGCAAGCACTCTGTCACTGAGCTAAATCCCCAACCCTGAGCAATAGTCTTTTTGAAGGGAAGGGCTAGAGGTCTTGCAGGAATAGAGAATGCAGTTTTTGAAGGTTTATTGCAGAGTTGTTTTTTTTTTTTTTGGTATTAGGTGTAGAACCCAGGGGAGGCTAAACCACTGAGCCACATCCCCAGCCCTTTTTGTTTTTTTAATTTTGAGACAGTATCTTACTAAGTTGCCTGGGACCTCGCTGAGTTGCTGAGGCTGGTTTTGATCTTGGAATGCTCCTGCCTCAGCCTCCCCAGTCACTGGGATTAACTGGGTTTATAGGCGTGTGTCACTGCACCCAGCTGGCAGATGGCTGCCTGACTGCTATGTGGGTTGACTTTGGGAAGCACGTATGGCAAGGGGGCTAGCTCCCCACTCCCAGAACCACCCTGCTTTTCCCCATCCACCCTGCCCTGTGCAGACTCTACTGGCTGTAACAAAACAAGGGGCAGCCAACCCAAAGCCAGCTTCAGAAGAGGGAGGAGAATTCTAATTTTAAGAGTTCCTTTTGGACTCTCAGGACCTCAGCCCTCATCCCTTACCTTTGTCCCCTACATCTTCAGATGGGGATTTGTTGGACTTCTGCTCTCCAAGCTGCACCATGCCCACCTTCTCCCTCTTTGTTCATTCCCTTCAAGTTGCCATTGTCAAAGGCAAACCTTCTGCTGGGTCTGGATGTCATCTCTCCAGCTTCCTGCGAATCTTCATTTACTTTCTCCTTTACCTGGAGGCCATGGTACCACATGTGGCCTCTGAGTGTGTTTTAGGCTGTTTGTAAATTTCTTTAAATTACATGCAAACATTTCTTTCTGTGATTTTTTTTTGCTGTAATTAACTTCAATTTAATCTAATTTAACAATTTGTATAGAAGTGTTCACTGCACATAAAATAATCAAAGAGTGCTAAGTAAGGTTTATGATAAACTATTAGCAGTTTCTTGCCTTACTTCTTCCCCATATATCAACTCTGCTTCCATGGGCGACCATTTGCAGTGTTAATAATTAGCATTATTAATTTCCCCCCAAATATACAAATAAAGTGCTCACATTTTCTATTTTTTGATTTTTAGATATTGTCCATTAGATTCTTGGTATGTTGCCTAAAGATTTAGCTCCACTGAAGTCATCCAAACCTGGTCTGTCTTCCTGTATCTCGTCACTATAGCTATATCACAGTACTGGGTGACATTATATGCCTTTTCAGTATGCTTGTTGCTTCCCTATTTTTCTTTTTCCATCCAACTTAATTTTTCGAGACCTGGCAATTCCTCTTTGACTTTTGATGGATAGGGTGTAGAAGCTTAGCTGAGAATCATTTGAAGACCTAGTTCAACTGGGGTTTGAATGTGTCCCCTCCAAAATTCAGGTGCTGCCCTTGTGATGGGATTACAAGGTGGTGCCTATGAGAGGGGATGAGGCAGGGAGCCCTCCCTCAGGAGTCAACGGAGACCCCATAAGAGACTTCAGCAACATCACTCTTCTCCCCTCTTCTGCCCTGTGAGGACAGTGCTTCTCCCTCAGAATGATAAAGCCTGCCCCAATCTTGGGCTTCCGATCCTACAGAACTGTGAGAAAAGGATCTGTTCTTTATAAATTTCCTGGTCTCAGGTATTGTGTTACAGCAACACAAATGGACTTCAGCATGATATCTAGAAGTGTAGTTGAAGGTTATGTGGAAGCCCAACTCAACTATCTCTCAGCAAGCGGAGCTGCTGAGAAGTTCAGTCCTGTTTGAATCTGTCCTCTCCTGCGTTATCTGTCCTTCTCTGAGCCTTCTAGTATTTTCTCTTTCTTCAGTGTACTTACATTTTGAAGCAATGTGTTTGGTGCAGACTTTTTCCTCTTTATTTTGCTGGGCTCTCGGTGAATCTGTGTAGTCTGAAGGCCCATGTCCCTTAGTTCTGCAACGTTTTTGTTTTTTGCTTGTAATACATATTTGTTATTGTCCTATTACCAATTTCCGTCTTGAAATTCCTTTCTAGAATTTTTGCTTTTGAATATTGACCCTTGTGTATGCATTTCATCTTTGAGAAACATTTTAAGTTTCATTATTTTTATCTTCCTCTTCTCCTTATTTTTGTTATATTTGCAAATTATTTATTTAAATGGCTATATAAGAATAAGTAAAAATAATGTACACATTAAGCAAGAAGAATCTAGTTACAGTTTAGGCCCTATTATTATTTATTAGTCCATCTTAATTATTTATTTACTTTTCATTGTACATTTTTCTTATTAAGGAGTTAGTTGTATGATTGTACAACCATAAATGTTTCCTGTTAGCCTTTGTGAGAGATTTTCTTGACTTTATATTCAAATCTTTCTATTTACTTTTATATCTTGTTTCCTGTAAGAGTTATTTTCCACTTTTTTTTCTTACTTTGTAACTGTTTCTTTAAAAAACAAAACAACTCTTCCAGACATACAAAACGATAAAGGAAAAAAAATCATAAGGAGTAACACACACCGCCCAATTAAGAAGAAAAACACGATGGAGTTGAAGCCCCTTGTGAATAATTTCCCAATTACAGTGTCTTTTTTCTATTTTGTATTACTGCAGTGCATGTTTTTGTGGTTTTACTACATTTTTCTCTCCATATTGCTTTCTATGCTTAACAATTTTACATAGTTGCCCTTGGAACTTGCTCTTTTGCTTAAGGTTGTCTTAGGAGGGCTTATTCACAGACACATGCAGCTATCATTTATCCCTTATCAGAGTTCCCTTGTGAATATGCCATGTTATGCTGATCCCTTCTCTTCCTGCTGGATTTTTAGGCTATTTCCACGCTTTCTTCTCTCCTTTTTCTCTTCCTCTTCCTCCTCCTCTTTTTTCTTTTCTATTTCAAATTTGACCGTGGACATTCTTGTAAAGTCTATGTGCATGCTCAAGCTTTTCTGGGGTCATGATTAGGGCAAATATTGAAAGCCATAAGGATGTGCTCACTTCCAACTTGGCAAGGTACAGATTTCAGGAGACGATTCAGAAATTTATACTCCCATTGCCAGGACTTCTGCCCCAACACATCTTTACCGAGACTTAATATTGTCAGACTCTTAAGTTTTCTACAATTGAATGACTGTGAAGTTGGACTGCAAAGTGACGTTTTCACTTCCTTCACTAATAGTGGCATTAACCGTTTGCGTTTTCCTCTTGTTTTGGTATGTTGGTGCGTAGTCTGCTTTCTCTTCTACCAGGTGGAACATACAGTCATGCGTTGCTTCATGACAGGAAATCGGATCTCTGAGCCACATTAGTTTAACTTCTGGATTAAACCTTACTGGAAGCCCAATGGTAATTCTGGACTGTTGAGTTATGTGAACTTTGAGATTTCCTCTATTGTTCAAGCCAATATCAACTGGAGTTCTGCTGCAGGATCAGGAACATGAGTTTGGTCCTACACACAAACGATTCCTGATTCAGTTACCTTAAGTAGCATAGAGCTGTTTCAAGATTGAAATTGCATGGGATGGTTTATTTAAACTGTTCTGTACAATAAACACGTCATTGAATCCAAGCACCATGGGTGGGAAGACACAGCACTATTTTATGTGATGTTAGGAAAGGAAAAGCATGTCAATTAAATGGTGATGTGATACTTAATATCACTTAGGTTTTAATTCAAACATATTAAAAGAGTGCTTTTAGACTTTTTTAAACTTAATTTTTTTTAAATTATAGAAAGTAATTTTTTCATACACGAAAAGGAAATGTAAGTCAAATCAATTAGCTAAGATGTGCAGAAAGCACATACGTAGTAGAGTCAAATGCTCTTTGGAATCAGTTTTCCATTTAGAGTTGTGAAAATCTGATTTTGTTTCTTTGACAACAAGAGTGCTGATTATATAGTATTTCCTGAAGAGTGCTCTGTTAATGCCCCCAGGACTTCCTTCTAAACCATAAGGTTGTCTGCTCGCACACACAGTAGTAATTTCATCACAATTCCTGTTGGTTCAGTAGTGATCATGGGATTCCTACAGATATCTGAGGTGTCATTTTGTTTTATTTTTGTATTTTACATTGCCCTTTATTAAAATCATTTCAGAGGAAAAACTCTTATTCTATGAGGTGGTGATGGAGGAATTCTATTATCCATTACATGTATTAAAGAGATGACGATGTCAAATTCAGTAAAAGTACCAGTTTCTCCACAATATCACACACACCATGACTATTCCTAATAGTTTCTTCTTGTCTAAATGAACAATAAAAGCAACAACAACAATATATACACAGAAACAACCTACACATATATCTAACCAAGAAGGCGAAAGACCTGTACATGGCCAGTTATTGAATACTGAGCAAAGAAATTGAAGAAGAGGTTAGAAGGTGGAAGGACCTATGTCCTCGGATAGGCAGAATTAACATTGTTAAAATGGCCATAGCACCAAAAGCAATGCAGTCCCCGTCAGAATACCAATGACATTTTTCACAGAACGAGAAAAAATAGTCCTAAAATTCATATGAAGAATAAACTACCCAGAATAATGAAAGCAATACTGAGCAAGAAAAGAAATTCTGGAGGCATCGCAATACTGGATCTCAAATTATACTACAGAGATTAACAAGAACAGCTTGGAACTGGCATAAAAAACAGACACGAAGACCAACGGGATTGAAGAGAAGACACTGAGACAAACCCACGTAGCACAGTCATCTGATTCTTGACAAAGCCTCCAAAAATATACTTTGGAGAGAAAAAAATAGCCCTGTTGAGAAATGGTACTGGGAAAACTGGATATCTGTATGCGGAAGAAGGAAACTAGATCCTTATCTCTCAGTCTGCACAAAAGTCAACTCAAAGTGGAACAAAGACCTAGAAATCAGACCAGAGACTCTGCAACTGCTAAAAGAAAGTACGGGGTCAGCCCTCCAGCAGACAGGCATGGACACCAACTTCCTTACCAAGACTTCTACAGCTCAGGAGGTAAAATGAGAATCAATAAGTACGAAGGCATCAAATTAAAAGGTTGCGCAGCAAAGGAAATAAAAGCAAGAAGAGAGAGCCTACAGAATGGGGTGAAATCTCTGCCAGACATAGGATTAATGTCCAGAATACGTAAAGAATCCAAAACTCTTAACACTCATCAGTAAATGGGCAGATGAACTAAGCAGGCATTTCTTAGAAGAAGAAATATAAATTGCTAACAAATATATGAAAAATTGCTCAACATTCTTAGCAATTGGGGAAATACAAACAAAAACTACATTGAAAGTTTTTAAAAATAGTTTGATGGTTTTAACTGAATGCTTGTTGTATAGGCACTGGATTAAACTAATGACATAAACTGAAACCCTACTTTTCTCAAAATATTGAGCTACACAGATTTTTTATACTGAAAATATAAGAATCTAATTTCCATTTAAAAATTTTAAATTATGGTTTACATTTATACATGCAATTATATTTGTATGTGTGTTCATCCATTTAAGCATACCTTATGGGAGACTAATCTTTTTGAAATCTGAAACTTTTAGTGAATGTTCTTTAATTTTTGGCATTTAAAGATCATTCACTCAAAAGAGCACATTGCTATTTTACTTGAAAAGATCAACATTTAAGTCGGGATTCTCCATTCATGCTAAGGATTATTTTATGGTTAGAGTTTAGCTACATAAAAATATTTGAGAAATGTTAGGGAAAGATCTTCTGCCCAAAATACTCATCCTGATCTGCTTGCCTTGAGTCCTGAAATTTCATTCTTAGAGATTCATTGCTTTGGCTTAAACTTTTTCTTCATATTTTCCATTAGAATACATTGGTACCTGATTAGTAGGTAGTAAAAGTAAGTTCTGTGGGTATGCCAGATCTCATATTATGGGTTATAGGCCAATTCTAAAGATAGATATTTAAATTTAAAATTCAGTTTTTGCTAGGTATATTGCTGAGCATAATATAGAAGCAATGACTGACAAGTTAGGCACTGAGTTAAACATTAGCCCCAAATAACATTATAATATCACCAATCTTATGCACAACATTGCATGTGTAAATCACACTTAAAATATTTATCTGTGCATTCAGCCAAGTATAAATGGAGATGCCAGGGAGTTCTGCCTGAATGCTACTGGAAAGTTGAGCTAGACCCCAGTGAAATGGGTGGCTGAGCTTTCCCAAGTCTGGAAGGATGGAAGGCCTCAGGGAGGGCTGAGCAGCCCAAGCAGGGTTCTGGAAGAGGACCTCAGTCATCACAGGTCCTGTATTGTATCCTGCGCTTGGGCCCATTGTCTGATGGGGAAAGGGAAAATGAGGTACACTCGCAGAGGATCTCTTCCATTAACTGTGCCATACAAAACATTGACAACAGGGTGGCGCTGCTCCTGCCCTCTCCTGATGCCACAGGAACTCCATGGAGCTTGGGGCTGCCATACCTCAGTGGTGCCTGGAAGAAGCTATGGTGTGGTGCATTAATCAGAGAAGGGTGCAGAGAAGGCTTGTGACTGGGATGCCTGGGAGTCCATGGGAGGAAGTTCTTTAAGATTTCCAGTAACACGTGGGGTCCATTGTAGGAAGCTGTGGTCCTGCAGGAACCACAGCCAGGAACAGGCTACTAAATGGTAGAATTTTAGAATTTGTGGGACCTCATTTTGAACAGGAAGCTAGTAGGGTTTTTTGGAAATGTGAGTTACGACACATGTATTCATAATCATCACCCGTGTATTTATTCATTATCTATTTTGTATTTATGTAATGCCAGAAAATTGTGCTAGAAATTAGAAAAAAATACCCAGGATCCCATAATGGAAAATGTTGAAAGTAAATAACTCTCCACCAGATCTTAGCAGGTGGAACAGAATACAGACATATCTTTTCCTGGGGAAGCTTCTGGAGTGACCTCCTAGATGATTACTTTCAGGAGACTGCAGAGTCATCTAAGACCGTAGGCTCTGAAGGCAGAGGAGCTTCTCTGAGGCAGGCTCTGCCTCTGTGCATCTGCGTGGCTCCCAGCAAGTAACCCGCTGTCCGCGTGGAGACAATAATGACTCGAGATGTTGGGGTTACTGTGAGAATTCTCCTTAGATTCTCTGTAGCAGATGCCCGCTGGGCACCGCTGAAAGCTCCATTCTCCCTGTTCCTTGCCTGCAGGTTGACTTGCAGCTGCCTGCATCTTCGTTTCTTTGCCTGAGGCTTTCTCTGAAGCTGGGAGGTGCTAGGCAATTAATATCCAGGGAGCACCTCCAAAATAATGGCTGCTGGGAGCTGATGTATTAACACCCCAGCGCCTGGCCCTCAGGCAGGGCAACTCAGAGGCGTGTGCTTTACGGGGGACTCAGTTACATCTTCCTCCAGCTGCAGCTGAGCTGATAACATTCTCCTCACTCCTCACTCGCTGTGCCATCCCTTCCCTTTCCCATCTCTCTACCCGCTGCCCAGTTTCCCATGTTCCTGGCAACTTAGCCACTGGCCCTTGAATCTTTGTCTTGGGGCCTACTTCTGGGGAACCCAAACTAAAACATAATCCTTAGAGGACTGAGCACATGGCAAGCACTGAAATACAACAAAATTAAAATAAATAAAATAAGGCAAGTAATCAATTATCATGAATAAGCACTCACTTTCCTAATTCATTTCAAAAGTCCCTTTGGGGCTGGAGTGGTGGCTAGGTGGTTACGGCGCTTGCCTGGCATGCGCAAGTACACCGGTTCAAACCCCAGCACCCATGTACACAATTAAGTGCCAGAGCAACAAAAGCCGTGTGAAAAACTCAATAAAAATTAATTCTCCCCCCCACTCTCTCTCACTTAAAAAAAAAGTCCCTGATTTTTTTAATGTCATGAACAATTCGCTTTTCTTTTCTTTTTCTTTTCAAGCTCTTGATTTTATGTCTCATAAGAAAAAAAGTTGAGATCAAATGATGGTGACCGTGAATGGCTGCTACCAAGCCATAGCTTTTGTAACGTAAGTTTTTTCCCCATGGAGCTTTTGATATTTTGGTGAATAACAAATGGACTCCATCCTATTTATATTTCTGTATAAATTTAGCTGTTTACAGGATGTTTTCTTGATTAATGAACAGAGAAGAATGAATAATGGAAATGCAGCAACGATAGCATGATAATGACCCCAAAGTATACTTGTGTTAGGACATGAATATTAAAGGTCAGGCAGTTCTAGGAATTCTAAATTTGTCTTTGAGGACATTTTAGTCTTTAATAGAAAGGTGAACTTCAAACATAATGGCCTAAGGTTTTTGTTTTGACTAATAGCTTTGATCTGAATTCATACAAAATTCATGGGAACAAATCTTTTACTTTGTCGTTGATTAGTGCTTCTCCAAATAAAAGCTCATTTATGTTTCCTGCTTGAAATGTATAAGAAGAAATAAGCACCCTGGGCCAGGGTTTTGAAATATTAGATTCGTGGTTCTTGTCTGTATATCTGGTTTAACAAATTGATTAAGATTATGGGGTCTGTTTAAGAAATCGTGGCCCCAGGGTTCACCAAAGAGCAGGTGTTGATCAAGTTGCTCCAGGTCTCTCCGAAGCCTCCTTTCCTCTGTTCCTAGCAGGGGACTAACCCTGTGCCAGGGTCGCAGAGAAATGTGTGAGGTCCACGGCATAGAACTTGGCGCACAGTAGGCACCTCATTAGTGCCCGTTGTTGCAGTTGGTTTTAAAGGACTTCTTCATATTCTACCTTCTCTTCCAGTTGCAAGCTTGCAGATCTCTAGCTTTCTGTGCAGAGGAAGCAACACAGCCTGTCCAGATTCCAGTCCTGACGGTGTTCAGAAAGGCCAGCTCCAGACCACCACATCGGTTCCTCACAGAAGAGCTTCTGGCACAGTTAGGACCTGGACCCTTCTTTCGGGGGCTCCTATAACACGTTTCTAATACCGTGGCACCTTTTGTGCTCATTCATGTTTTGTATGATTCATGTTTTTGAATAATAGCTACCAGTTAGCCCTGTCTAAAGTCAGAAAGGTGAACGAACATCTCCGGCAAGAACTTGGCCGTTGGTTGTTCCCTGTTTATTTTTCTGCTGAAATAATTTACCCAAGACTTCTCCCCCATCCGAGTTTCTCAGATAATTAATGTGGGGGTTTTTGTCTTGCTTTCCTACTTTCTCCTTCCCTCTCACCTTTCCCTCTTTCCTTCCTTTCTTTTTTTCTTTTCTGTTCTTCTCTTCTTCCCTCTCTCTCTTTACATTTTTGCCCTTATTTATATTAGAAAAATCAAAAGATTTTGGAGAAACATTGTTCAAGAAATTGAATTGGGAAGTCTGTATTCATTGTCTTTCATGGGTCAAGGACATGGTGCTATTTTAGGACTGCTCAGCTAAACAGAAGGCCATTTGGTGAGGGAAATCAAAGACTCGTAAAGTTATACAGACTATTAAATAGGAGAGAATAATGAAATCAAATTTTCATCCTTCCTATTGAGGAAGGGAAGACTAATTAAAGAAGGCGATTTAAAGAAAGGTACACTTAATTTTTTTTTAAGAGCGAGAGAGGAACAATGAGAGAGGAAAAGAGAAAGAATCAATTTTATTTTAGCTTTTCATCTAGTTTTCGTTGCTCTGACACTTTGTTGTGTATGTGGTGCTGGGATTTCAACCTGGGTCCTCGTGCATGATGGGCAAGTATTCTAACTGCTGGGCCACTGCTCCAGTTCCCACACTTAATATTTTTGTTACTTTATCCTCTCCAGAAAGATCAGAGATGATTTATTGGCTGGGGCCCGACTTGGCTTTGAAGAAAGGACAGATCAGAAGAAGAATACGTTTCCTACAGAATACATACCTAGCAAGTCTGGGGCATATGAGTCAGCAGCGTTTGGTGACCTGATGACTACATTTTCCCAAGGACTTCAGATAACAGAGGTTGTGGAAAGGAGTTGATGTCCTTCTTAGCTAGAAAAGAGAATATTGTGAGCCTATTTTTTAGGTAAAAAAAGAATTATATTGAATATTTTAGTACCAGTATCTGAAAGTTGTTTGAAGAACATATCAAATAATATATTAGCCATCACCTGCAAAGGTATAGATGATTAGAAATCAGAAAATGTAACTTTGGCCTCATTGAATCTTTCCAAAGTTGAGCAGCTGCTTATGATGCATGAATGGGCCATGTGGACAACGCTAAAACAGAAGGTATGCTTTGCCTCAATTTCCCCACATCACTAGGTCCCAATCCACATGCGGAGATTAGTGAGAAGTTCTGAGATGCTAAGGGTGCTTGCTAATTTCCCAGATGCACCATGACTTGCTCACATGCAGTCATTTTTTTCTCTCTGTAATTGGAATATGAACTCCTGAAGTTTAGCCAGTCCGACCAGATTAATCAGAATCTCTGGGGAGGGGGTTCCTACCTCCGTGTTTTTAAGCTGCTGGTGGAGATGGGGAGATTCTGAGGCGAGGTGGAAGGCACTGCTGCTCTGTGCTCCACAGTGGAACAGAAGAGAGAACTCATCAGAAGGTTGAGCAAGTCCCCATGGTCCCGTGGCTTTCCTGCCTTCCACGTGTCCATCATGATACGATGTGCCTAGGAGATCACTCATCTCCTTCGGAGTTGTGCATGTCCCTTTTATCCTTCAAACCCTGCTCAATTTCATCCCTCTCACCAAGGCTCTCGAGCACTCAGTCCTTCCTGGGCAGCCCTCTCCTACCTGCAGAACCTGTCGCCTCCCCGTGTAGGGCGAGGTCCTGAGCCTTAACACTGCATCAGGTGACAGATTGCTGAGTGCAGAGCCTCAGCCCAGCCCCAGATCCATGGAATCAGAAGTTACATTTTCACCAGCGCCCAGGAGATGGTGTACGGATGGAGGTTGGAGAAGCGCTGGTCTACAGCCCCGCACAACGGAGCACTTTTAGGCATTCATGGTTGCCTACTGGCACCTAGAAATAATCTCATTTGTATTTTTTAAAGTGGCAAGACTCAACCTGGCCTCTGTTATCGCTCATCTCCTAGTTGATTTTAGTTAAGAGAAAATTAGCCTGACTGCGGTAAAGGCAGCTGGAGGTGGGGGCGGGGTATATCTCTGTTTTTCTGTTTTCATTATTATTTTGACCACAGAGACGTAGATAAGAGCATAAGGACATGGACTTTTGTAACAGATGGGCCTGGGTTTGAATTCTGGTCTAATATGTAAGTTATATCTGCTCTCTGTACCTCAGTTTCCTCACTTATAAAATGGTACCAATAGTACGTACTTCATAAGGTTGTGGACACAGTAAACACCTTAACTACAAGCTCCTATCAAAAACATAACCCAAGGCCGGAGCGATGGCTCAGCAGTTACCATGCTTGCCTGGCATGCACGAGGACACGGGTTCAAATCCCAGCATCATGTATGCAACTAAGTGTCAGAACAATGAAAGCCACATGAAAAAATAAATAAAATTAATTCTTTCTTTCTCTCTCACTGTTCTCTCTCTTTAAAAAAAAAAAGTAAGCCAAACACCTTATTCTTTTTAAAAAATCTTACCCTAAGAAATCTCCTCCGAGAAGGCAGGCCACAGGCTTTAAGCTGGCTGGGAGGCATCGTTAGATGCCTACTAAGTTCAGGGTAAGGGAAATCTTGGTTGGATGTTTTATGATGAAGATTGGAAACAATAGGTCATAAAAGCACGTGCCCTCTTCAATATCTCTTTTGCACATAATTATTACTAAGAGCAGGTTGACATGGGGTGGAGGCAGGGTTCCATGGGAACTCCAGAAAGACAGAGCACAGTTGTCTGGCTGCCTCCTGGATGATCCTCTGCAGTGTACCCAGCCCCGACACAGCGATGACAGAGAGAGGGGGATGGATAGATAACTGTTGATTGATTGGCGTTGCAGGCAGTTGGCTGGACAAGATTGTATGTCTTAAGCTAGGATGGACAACACCATATATCAGATGAACCTGATTGGAATCCTATGCTCTTGGAGTCCTTCTGTTGTTCTAGACGTTAACAGATCTGGGGCACACTTCTGACTTAGTAGCTAGGGCATTAGTGAACAAGCACATGAACTGTGTAGTGGATGCCTTATCTGTGCTGTGACGCTAATGATGCTCAGCTTACCTTGGAGGAATATCGTATACGATTGCTAATTAGTGTCAGTGATGAACTTCGGAGCTGCGGATGAGTGCTGAACTGATATCTCGTGTTTGTTAGGAAGGACTTGACTCAGATGAATGGCCTCTCAGCGTTGAGGGTAATGAGAATCTAATGCCCTCAGAATTTCACTTCTATAATTATTTTTCTTTGATTCAGGCCATAGGGGGATTTTAAATCTCCAGCAATATCTGTGTTTCTGAGACTGCTACTGCATTTAGTATGTGGTGAAGGGACGAGAATTCCAGATCTCCAACCATAGCACCTGGGCACCAGCCTGCCTCCCAGAGCCTCACTTGACTTGGCAGAATCCTCCTCCAAACTCACGTGACACTGCTATTTTGTTCGATCTTTGTTTTGCCTAGAATTTACAACATGTTTGGGGAGAGGAAATCCTTGATTATCGTTGCTCCTCCCAACACCAGGACATTTTGTGCCAGGTTTAAAAGAAAAGAAAATTAGTTTTATTTCAATTACTTTGTGACTATTCCTTTGGTAAAGATAGTCTACCAAAACTTATGGGCTGATTAATATTTTCCGCTTGTTTTCAAAACTGCAATAAGTGGTACAACACCATGGGGCTTGTGGAAATTTTTCCGCTTGGGTAATAAATAGGTCCCTTGCCCCAAAGTTCCATTTGCCATTTGGGTCAAAGTCAAGGGGTATGATAAAAATGTCAGTACTTATGTTCTAAAACTTATTGCAGGCAGAGAAAAAGCAGGCTGGATTTTATTCATGCAAAATATAATCTTAATCGTCTGTAGAACGTTATGAAGAAATGTGACAAGCCTTGAAATTTATTTAAGATTTATTCCCACCCACTTCTAAAATGGATTTGGAATGATTAAGATACTGAAAGAATTTGAGCTGCAGTTGAAATTCATCATTATTTGTTGTGCTGAGGGTGATATGGTTAGCGGAAATTTAATGGGCTAAAACTGTCATTATTTGGTAAGGATTTACAAGTCCTATTATTGCTTTGTATTTTCACATGGTTTTCATCAGTATTGATGGTTCAGAAAAATGAATGCAAGTGCTTCTAAATCTGCAATTTTGGGAAAGCAGATTCCAAAGCATTAGCATTGAATTTGTGTGTAATAAGCCGTGCTTTCGTGTGAATACCGCCATGCTAGTTTACTTTAATTGGAAGTTGAGTGTCCTTAGACTAATGTTCTTAAAACCTGAAAATTATAATTGATTATTATCTTATTCAAATTTTAAAATTCATTATTTGTTGTCCTGTAAATTGATGTTCACTTGGAAGCAATGGAAAGAGGGTTGGCACTATTTCTGGGATGTTTTATTCCCATCTTGTAAGTGGTTATCACAGTATAGAGCATTGTATTTCATTGATTCAAGAATACCCTTTTAAAAATATTCTAACATCTTTGAACACAGCATGCATTTTATAGTTGGCAGTGTCTTAAAATTACCGTCCATGAAAAAATTTAGTTTTTGCTGTTTGATGTGAGTGAACTTGGTTATAATTGCTGGTGGGGTGAAAAACACATTCAACAAGTCACTTACTGAGTGTTTGACAGAGCACCTGAATCCTAGCTATTGTCTGAAAATCATTCAGTCGATGGCTGGGTAAGGTGGCAAAAACACCAAAAATCAAAGCTTGCAGAATGGGAGTCAGGATGGCAGAAAATCCCGAGTCAATGGTGAAGACCCCTTCTAGAGTATCATGTCACCCAGGCTGTGAGTTGGAAGTTTATCCAAAAGGTCGAGCTAAGATGGGAAGACGGTCCAGGAAAAGCTTAAGCAACTTAATGCATTTTCATTTTATTTCAAATATGTTCATTAAATGATAATTGATCAACATTTATGTGTACAATTTTTTAGAGATAATTTTCTTCCTTAAAAGTATACAAAAATGATAATTTATGATGTCACTTTTACAGAATATGGTACTCATATTGTTTCAGTCTATAACCGAAAGGGTTGGGACTATTAATGATGGAAAATTAGCCCCCTAACCCCAAAGACTCCAAAATAGTTAAGGGAAATTCAGGACATCCTGTGTTATTGTTCCAGAAAGCCTGGTACTCTTTTGAAAGACACCACTGCTTCAGGAGCTGCCCCCTTGATTATGGGAAAAAGTGAGAACTTGGACAACACAGATGTTTCCAATTTGGGGACTAAGGAGGCCCATGTTCTTAAGGATCATGGGAATCTGCTTTCTGGCCTCCCCTCCACCCCATGACCAGCATATACACAGCAGTAAGCTTTTATAAACATACTGTATGCTACCCTAGCCCTGCAAAAATCTCACTCTCTCTTTCTCTCTCTCTCTCTATACATTTTTTGATTTGGAAATTTGAGTAGATGGTTATAAAGATTGATCTTAGCTTTAAAACCTATAAGAAAGAAGGATCTATCCTTCTAAACATTGGTGTGATGGACTGATAAAGAATGTCTTGTTTCTTTAGGAAGTACATCTCCTGGAAGTTTAAAAAAAAAAGTCAGAAACAAGCTACACGGAGCTGTAATATAGAACAAACACAGCTACATCTTGTTTGTAAACTCAGGACTTCATTATTCTGATTTTATATAAATGTCAACAGATGCTCAGAATACCTATCCTTAGGTAAACTTTTTAAAGTAAAAATTATTTCAAATCTTCTTCTAACCAGTACTATCACAAAGAAACATTCCAGTTTAACAACAACAAAACCAAATCTATTTCCAATCCTTGGTCAGTGGCCTACTTTATTCCAGTAGCATTTTGCATATTATACTTCTGGGGCAACAAAATAAATGGGATAGTCCCTGAAAATTGCTAAAATGGGATTCGGCCTCTTCTCAGGGTAATCTATTGCAATTATATACGAGCTTGGTATTTAGGGCAAAGGGCTCTAAAGTGCATAACATATGTAGGGGCTGGAGTGGATATCGGGCTGCAGGAGAAAGGTGTGCATTATGTTCCTGGATGAGAAAGCAACGTTAGGAACACAAGTCTCTTCCATTTCCGTCCGCACTACCCTTGGGAGACAGAAGTGAACTAAGCTAAATTCTACTGTGTAGATCTTACACACTGTTGGAGAAAGAGGCAATAAGGAGCATATATTCTATATAAGTCAACTAGTGTATCAAAAGGAGATCAGGGGAAAGGAAAATAGAGCAGAGAGGGTGGATAGTGGAGAGAGAGTGGGCTACAGCTTCACATGGGGGTTCAGGGTAGCCCTTACTGAAAGGTGAAAGGTGGGCCACGACTGGACGGAATGAGTTAGGCAAAACCAAAGAGAGAATATGGCAGGCAGAGAGGAATCTGCAGATGAGTCCCAAGGGTGGAGCATTAGAAAGCATCAAGGAAAAAGGGACGGCTCCTGTGCAGGGAGCAGGGAGAGCAGTGGGCATGAGATCAAGAGTGACAGGGATGGATGGGGTCTTCAGGGACCATGCAAGTCCCTGTCACTTCGAGGTCCCCGCTGACTGGTGCCATGAGCAGGCTCCTCTTCCTGACACTGAATTCTGCAGGGTTATCTGAGACTTCGCAGTGCAGGTTCTCAACCTTGACTCTTCCGCTGGACCACGGGGTGGCTCCGTCTACTGCTCCTCCCGCAGACCTCAATTTGGCTGCTCCTCAGAGAGGCCTTTTCTCAACCCTCAGGTCCACCTCTACCTTGGGGCTCTTCAGGATATGAAATTATAACTATCTACACTAAGAAAATCCATGTGTCTTGTACACGAGCAGTGGCTTCTGCTTAAGGAAATCTGCTCACCCTTTCAGAGCATTTTCTTTTAGTCTTTCCCACCTAGTGGGATCTATAAGCTGGGTCTCTGCTCCTTTTCAGCTACACTGATGGTGGGTAAGGACTTGGGTCTGGAGTAGTTTTGCTAAGGAAGGAGAGTCTGGGCCCAAAGAGGTCAGCCTTGCAATGGAAATCATGTTTGCTTGTTTATTTGTTTATTTATTAAATTCCTGGCTTGAGTGACCATTTCTTTATTCATTTTCTTTTTAACAAGGTTTTATTTTTGCTTATTACTTCACGTATTGAAGGGGTTTGCTGTTACACCTCCACACACGCACACATCGTGTGCCCCCCTTTACCTTCCCCCTCCCCCTCCATCCACCCGGCCCCTAGTCTGTGATGCTGACCCCAGTTTGATTGGTAATCAGTGTTTGATTAGTCTATTGTCTAAACATATTGATCTCCCACTCTTTCCTGTATTGTACTCTAGCTTCCTCATATGTCTCCACTCCTTTCCTGATAATAGAATCCCCATTTTCTCCACGAGCCCTTGTCGTGTGCAGTAAGTTAGGGGAAGGACACGTGGCCCAAAACAAGTTACCTGGAGCTGTCACTGGATTTTCTCCGCTAGAGCCATTGGTGAGGGTGGATGCATCCTTTCTGGTGGAGTTGCTCAGTGTGTTGGGTTATTGGTGGCTTTTATGACTTTCCATGTGGAATAAATGTTCCTAAGTAGCCCGAGAGTCTGAGACCTGGTGCCACCCTATCAGCCTTGATCCTGCTGCCTGAGCCTCCTGTTTTCCTGAATATCTAGTTATTGGAGCCTTGATTACGCTGGTTGGAGTTGAATTTCTCTCCTCACAACTGAAAGGATCTTAATAAAACAGGTACCTTCTAGTTTCTATGGTTTTTCAGTAGATAATAATCTCCTTGGTTCCCGAAGCACGGTAAGATCAGAGGCTAGCAGGGCCCTTGGTTAGCAGGCCGCCTGTGGTTTCCAATTTGCTCCATGTGTGCTTTATACCGTATGCTGCTGTTGGTTAGGAATTGTTTATTTCAGTGTCTCCTTCAGCAAATGGAAGATAATATTTTCTTCTGTAACTTATAAATCCTTAGTTTCCGTTTACTTATTATAAAAAGCCCTAAAGAACTTTGGAAAATTAGTCTTACATGCAAAATTTCCAGCTCAATTAAGAAAGTCCTAGAAATCCAATTCCTTCTCAGATTTTTGCTTTCCCTAAAATGATATTTTTCTAGTTAAGAGGCAAATTTGCTCTCATCTAAAAGCTGTTATTGTTAATGGGCATTCAGAGCCAGTCAAGAGGAAAAATGGATTTGGGGAAGACCTTTCTAAAGGCTGTTTCCTGCTTTGCCATGTCTATTTCCCAACCTCTCATTTCATCAGTACCACAGTGCCCGTAAACAACCCAGTCTCCAAAGCAATGGTAGGAAAGTTTCTCTCCCTTGCTCTTAAATATCCAGGTTAGCCAATATGTAACACTGGAGCAATCCTCTCCCAGGTATACATTCAAAAGAGTTGAAAATAGAACCTTGAAGAGATATTGGCCCTCTCATGTTCATTGTAGCATTATTCACAGTAGCCAAGAGGTGGGAACAACCCATTTATCCATTGGTGGGTAAGTGGATAAACAAAGTATGGTCTGTAACACAGTGGAATACTATTCTATTCAGCTTTAGAAAGGAAGAGACTCCTATCACACACTACAACAAGGGTGAACCTTGAAGATTTTATTGTAAGTAAAGTAAGCTGGTTGTAAAAACATTTGAATGAGGTGTCTAAAGTAGCTAAAGCCGCAGAAACAATAAGTCGAGTGGTAATTGCCAGGGGCTGGGAGAGAAGGAGAAAATGGAGTGAGGTTGTTGAACAGGTATGGAGTTTTCATCACAAATGAAAAAGTTCTGGAGATTTGTAGTACAACAATGTGCATATTGTTAAGAATACTGTACTGTATGCTTAAAATGGTTGATATGGTTTTATTTCATGTATTTTTATGTCATCCTGGGAGAAAAGGGGGACAGTAAGATACCATATCCCTGAAGTAATCTCCCTTTCCACAAACCTGGCCATCTTAAGGGAGCGATGAAAAGAGAGCCTGCGCTGGGATGTCCAGATCCGTGTCACCTTGCAGGACAAGGCTGTCTCTCATGCATGCTGGGCATTAGGCGAGTTGGTGTTGTCTGTAGAGAGCTGCTTTCTTGCATGCATGCCATGTGCCCTGGGATGCTGGTCATATAGGAACACAGAAGCTAAGCTAGTGACGTCATTGCTTCTGTAGGCTGTTTATAAAACCCTGTGGAGACTGGTGTAGACCACAGCCCTGTGCAGGGGGAAGTGCTTATCCGGCTGGCCATCGGTGGACCAAGCACCATAGGGTAACGGTGGCCCTTTTCCCTGACCATGCACCGGAGTTACCTATGTCAACTGGAGGTGCGAATGTCCAGCCTGCTGCCTCTGGACTTCCTGCTGAAGCACCCACCCAGCCTTTCCCCACTGCATCTTCCCTGTAAGCATTTCTCACTAAAACTTAGAGCTTATATTTCATCTCTGTGTCTTCAGTCTCTCAACAACCTACCCTTTGGTCTTTATTGCCCTAGCAGAAATGGCTTGTGGATGTTACAGTTTCAAATCATAATTTCAAAAAATTGAAAGTTTTAAAAATGCAAAAACAAAATTCAATGAAACAAAAGCAATGCTTGAACACTCACATAGTTTGTGTGAAGCACCCATTCATGGGCACTCAGAGTGACAGCTGGGTGCAGCACCAAAGCAAGCAATTCGCTCAGCTACTTTTATTTCTTGGACTTTACCTCTTGTTTCGCTTAAAACAAAACAAAACAAAAACAAACACATACTTGTTTGAATTGTGTCAAGCTGCTTTCACTCTATAAAAAGGAGTCAAGTAGCTGTCATAAAGACTACATAGCCTGGAACACCAAACACACACACACACACACACACACTCACACACACAATCACACCGCCTGAAAAGTTACAAAAAACATCTGACCCTTTAATAATGAGTTTGTTAACTGTGGGGGGCTGGATTGTGTTACCCCCAAATTCCTGTTTTAAATCTTAACTCTCAGTACCTCAAAATGCAATGAGGTCTTTGAAGGGAACGAAGCTCAAGTTAGGTCTTTAAAGTGGGCCCTGCTCCAACGTGACTTTTGTCCCTATAAGAAGAGGAACTTTGTACAGATATGTGACTGTAAGACCCTGTGAAGACAGAAGAAGATGGTCACCCGTGAGCCAAGGAAAGAGGCCTCTTGACACCTCGATTTTGGACTTCTAATTTGCAGAACTGAAAAAGTAAGCTTCTGAAGTGTACGCCCCCCATTCTGTGGTCCTGTGTCATGGAAGCACTAACCCCGATAACAGAGCAGCCCCCTCTGCTTTCTGGAGTCTTCTGAGGCAGCCTTGTGGTGAACACCTCTCTATATTCTGATGGCAGAGCTCCGGCTTCCTGTCTGTTTTGTTTGCTGGAATTATAAATCATCACAGCAAAGCACAGCAGGGTGAAGACCGGCGGCATTGTGGCCACGTCACATGTTAAGAAATTCATAGCTAATCAGCTTCTAATATGTCATTGAGATTTGCAGGAGGATGTGTCCAGCTCAATCTCAGGAACACCCACACACGAGCTCCTTTGTAAAAAGGGTTTTTGCAGACATGATTGAAAGTAAGGATCCTGAGATACTGGGTTAGCTGGATGGGCCCTAAATCCAACGTCAAGTGCCCTTATCAGAGACACACAGAGGAGATACACAGAAAAGGACACAGTGAGACCATGGGGGTCAGATTGAATGATATGGCCATAAGCCAAGCAACCTCTGAAGCCACCAAAAGAAGAAAATGACAAGAACTGGATTTTCCTTGAGAGCCTCAGGAGAAAGTGCGATGCTGCCCTCGCCTTCTGTGATCTTGGAGTTCTGGCCTCTGGTGCTGTGGTAGTGCACCTGTCATTAGGTCATTTGTTACAGCAGCCCTGGGAGAATAAAGCAAGCCTGAGTGGCCTCCAAGTATGCCTCCAAATGTTGCCGCAGAGAGTACATGCTACATTTCTCATGATATGGGTTGAACAGGGAGGCAATGCTAAATGTAGGGATTGCTTTGGACTTGAGCTGGTCTGTCTCTGAATTTTTATTGCATATCTGATAATGTTTTAGATGGTCAATCTGCATTGCATTGTTCAAAGGGATTTTAATAACATATTCTCTTACTTAAGAGAATACCAACACATAGTCTTTTAGAGCTAGCCAAGGGCAAGTATGATTGTCTCACCCTCCCAATGCAACAACTGAGGTTTGGACTGGCAGCTTTCCCAATGAATTAGACACTGTGTCACTGAGTAGCAATGGATAGCCTTTCAATTTCCATGCAGTGCTGGCTCTAGGCCAGAAATACAGGACAAAGACCTTAATGAAACAGGGTATGGACTTCAGATGGCCTAAGTGCCCTCAACCCATGCTGGGTTGTCGTGACCGTGATCAGACCTGTGTGGTCCAGGCTTTCACTCCAGGAAGTGAACCCAGAGCTTTGGTGCCTACCTTCGGCCCAGCGTGTGTTGCAAAGCCAAGCAGGGCTGCTGCGTCCCTGACCCAGCATTGAGCGAGTATCATATTTTCCTATCTGATTTCACTGCTTCTCACAAGGATATTATTTAGTGTGCAGCAATAAGGGAGCATAAACATAGCTCTGACTTTTTGGAAGTAAATATCAGCTAGAATAAGCATTTGGTCTCCCTCAAGGCTTTAAAATCTACTGAAATGTCAGGTGCAATGAGATTCTGTGCAAAGGACAGCACAGAAAATCTGTGGGTTTTAGAAAAGTTCCCTGAATGCTGCGTACCTCAAGAGTACCAACCAGAATGGCCCGGTGCACGTCTCCTGGGATCATATCATTTGCAGGGTTCTAAATCTGTATCCCCCAGGAGGCGATGGGCAAGGATTTAACTTAGTTATCAATTCAGGTAATTATTGAAAATGCAGGTGCAGATCTTTGACCCAGATCCTCTTTACCATGCCTGGACAGGGTCCCGCTGGGTCACATTCAGACCGAGGGAGGAAGCAGCTGCAGGCAGAGTAGGGGCCCCTGAAAGGTCACAAATTTAGTTTCCATGGGGGTTTTGGTTAAAGGAATCTTTTTGTGTCTGTGTTGCAAGAATTTTGTTGTTGTTGTTGTTTATAGAGATCTTCAATATAAATATAAATCCTCAGCAAGCTCAGGGCACTAATTGGAGTGCCCAGTGACTGGGGCGAGGGTCTCTAGCATTCCACCCCCAACTCCCACCCCAAGCACCTCTAGATGTTGAACCCAAATCATTGACGCAGGGGCCTCCTCCTGCTCCCTATCAGAACCTGAGACTTTCCGCATGAACGCTTTACATACTTCTCGGGCATTATTAAACGATGTCTTTTTCCCATGTAACCAGGCTCTCCTGTGTAAATATTTTAGATGGGCCAAAAATTGCTGCTGACTTTTATAGGCCATTGGAGTGAAGTGATTGGACTTTCTTCTTAAAGTATTTTTCCCATCACTTATATGTCTCTAGACTGGGAGCAGTCATTTCCAAAGCTAATATTGGAAATTCCTCAGCTGTGTCAAGAAGTAAAAAACAAAAATAATATAAAAAGATTAAAACCACAGCAGTCTGTAGTATAGATCTCAGCACCAAGTTGCACAGTGTCACAGAGATAGCTGCAATTTAGCAAACTCATTTAGATATCATCCTATTTTTTAAAAAAGTTTTGGGGATTGAGCCCAGGAGCCCCTTGCCACTCAGCTACACTCTTAGCCCTTTTCCATTTTTTTATTTTAAT